>PDHQ01000253.1:0-31385 GCA_003339415.1 Ophiocordyceps camponoti-saundersi (nom. inval.) | reverse complement strand
GCTTCGCGCGGAGTCGGCAGGGGGCCGACCCCCCCCCCCCCCCCCCCGCAAGCTTAGCCGAGGAATAAGGCTACGATCCTTATAACTAATCGAAAGACCTAATAAGCGACGGCAGCTAAAGCGAATACCGCTACTAACGCCGTCTTTAAAAATATCGATAAAAAAGAGGCAGAGATACCTAACTTCGTCCTGCTAATTAGCGCCGTATTTAACGTTATAATACTATTAACGCCTAAAGGCTAATATGACGTGCGAAAGCGACCTGATTACCTCTCCCTATAGCGCCCGCCGATAAATCTTAAGATTAAGGCTCTATATAATCGTTAAACGTAGGATCTTATTAATCGACTTATCGGCAAGTAGGTCTTTCTAAGCAAATAGGTTTTTACGATAAAGATACCTTAAGATAAGCTTATAATTGCGAAGGCACGATAGTGCGTACGAGGGGATAAAGAAGAGACCTCGCACTCTATCGAAGACCTCTACGCCTCTATAGCATATTTCTCTTCGGTTCGAGTCTTTCTATTAATAGTAGCCTTACGAGATCTTAAGTGGCGGCAATTTAATATAATTAACGCGTTCGTAAACGCCCCGTGCTAAGAGGAGTTTTTCGTTAACTAGCTATATATATTCGAAAATAGAACGGATCGAGTATATAAGCTTAAAAGAGCCCTATATAGCCTTAAGTTATCTCCCGCAATATAGTTCACGCACGCGAGTAAGGCTCTTAAACGCCGTAAATAGTAATAGCTTATATCTGAGTTTCGGATATATATATACGAAAAGGGCTTTACTATACTCCTTTATATTAACGATATTATAATTATAGCGCTTAGAATAGCCCTTATAAATAAAGGTAAGGGTATCTTATAGGAATTATAGGATTTGCGGGATTTAGGCGAACCTATTACCTTTTTAAGCCTATAATTCCGTAGGAATCGTGCTACGTAAAGAATTAGCGTACGTTAAGAGAAATATACTAATAAAATACTTAAATTATTTAGCGAAGGTATTATAAACGCCGTATAAACGCCGTGGCCGGGTAAATTACCTCTTTAATAGCACGAGCCCTAATTTAGCCTTTATAAATAGCAAATTACGCGAAGGTAACCTTAATCCGATAACCTTATACCTTCTCGTATAGAATAATTTAATATAATACCTTAATAGCACGAAGAGCCTAGGCCTTACGCTTAGAGGTGCTTACGGACCTCGAGATCTAAAGCCTCATATCTTCGCTAACGTGTTTTTTATAGATAATTTATATATAATATACTTAACTACCGGATATATCGCTTTTATCGGCATAGGCCTTATATACTAGAAATCTAAATAGCAGACGCTTATAATATTATCGTTAACTAATACCGAATTTATTAATTTAACGCTTATAGGGATAAGCCTTACTCGGGTCTGCGAGATTCTTAAAAACCTAGGGTTTCGAGAGTTTATACCGATAATTATATTTATCGATAGCCTTAACGCTAAGGCGATAGCCCTTAATAAATATAAAGAGGCCACACGTACGAGGGATATCGATATAAGATATAAATAAATCCTTAACCGCGTTAAGAAGCGTAATTTTACGATCTATTAGATTAGCATAGCCGAGATAGCTAAAGATAGCCTAATAAAGCCTCTCTAGCGTCTTTAGCATATTAAATTCGTATATATATTATATCTTTCTAACCTAAAGATTACGATCCTGCCTTTTAGGGCCGAGAACACGAAAGGCAGCCCTCGTAAGCTATTAAATAAGCCTAGGGCGCCCGATAGCGAAGCCCGCGATACCCTTATACCACCTAACACTAAAGGCAGCAATATTAAATAACACGATCGATCGAAATAGCGACCTAATAAATAATACGGTATAAGATCTTTTTTGCCGGAGGATCCTATACCTAAAAGGGGGATCTTAAGGGATATATACGATAAGCGTCGCGCGGCCTAGGCAGCTACCGATTAAGAGGGAACGGATAAGGTATATCGCGATTAGAGCCTTAATATAAAGGCTTGCGATTATTAACCTTACCGCTAGCCCGGCTTCGTGCCGCCGCCGGTCCCGCGATATGCGCCTTTTAATATACTAGGAAGAGGCTATTCTAGCCCTAAAAATATTAATAGTAAGCGCCTCTAAACCCCTTACTATTAGATATATTAACTCGCATAACTTAGGCGGCATTTCCTTACTAAGCGATGCGAATAATAACGCCTCTCTATATAGATTAGCGTAAGGCTTAAGGCCTATCTTTAGCCCCTTATAACGAGATATTCTCTATCGATTAACACCTCTTAAGCCCTTTATATAGGCTTAAATTAACACCTCTAAACGGCTTAGATTAGCCCTTTCGACGCCCCTTAAGACGGCTTAAAGAGGCCTATTTCTACTATTTTCTGCTATTTCCTAGATAAATTAACCGATCCGGAACGGAAGAACTGCTTCTAGGAGCTAATTTAATCTCTCGGATCGTGTTTTTATTATATTTCTAAGCGATTTAAGCCCTCTGCCGGCCTCGTTAAGAAAAGCTAAGAAAACGCTATTTTTTACTATTTTATTATTTTCCGCGCCTTATAGTATAGGATAACTATTTTCCGCTTAGCTAAGCGGGCCTAAAGGGGGGGTATTAATTATATAGAGCGTATTACGTAACGAGCCCTACTAAACCTCGCATACCCTTATATATCGTAGGCTAAGTAGCCTAAGGTAAGCTATCGGTATTAGGTGCGGTAATACTATAAGCTAATTAGTCGATTTAGAGCGCACGTAAGTAAGTACCGAAGTATATTCGAAGTAAGTAAGCTAGAGGGTTATTATATAAAATCTTTTAGCGTAAATAGAAACTATAGGAAAAACTATAAGAAAAGTATCTATAAGGAAAGAATCGTAACTTTAAAGCGTTAGAAAAAGGATAAGTATACTATAAGTTAGTAAATCGGTGCGTATATATAAATATAAATAAAAATTTATACGCCCGTAGGAAAACCTCCTATTATTAACCTTATATTATAACGGTAAATTTATTAGAAATCTCGTTTTAACGCGCGCCTTAAGAGTCGTTTTATTATTTTTACGAAAAGAGGATATTTATATTAAATAATATTCCTAGCGAGCCCTTTAGTAAAGTTATTATTATAAATAAGGAGTTCCGTTATCGCTATAAGGTTACGTTTAGAACGTTATCGGAGACGTTAAAGACCGCGATAAAAGCCCTCGCGATTTCGGTAAGTAATAGATAGAATAAAGTAAAATAGTTAATATTAAGAAAAAAGAGTACGAGGAATATCGGGTTACGTAAGGCGCCGCTCGTAACGTTACCGTATATATACCGAAAAAGCTAGATAGGCCGATTAAGTTTATTATTACCTGCTTCCTCTATTAAGATAATTTATTTAAAGCGATAATCCTTATAAGCCGCGCTCCCTAACCTAAGTACCCTTATAATAAGTACGCCGATTCGTTGAAGTAAAACCTCTATTTCGAGATTTATTTCCGTTATAAAAACTAGTTTAGGGGGAGGTATAATAATTACTAAGCAAGGGGGAAATCGTGCTATATTAGGTAGCGACTTATTACTAAGAGTCCCTCCGGCTATTTCGTATCCTTTTATAGTAACTTAATAATATATAGCGGGGCGCTTTATTAAGTAGTAGATTACCCGTAGCAAACTAATAAAGAAAGGATACGGCGGGCTAAAGCCGACGAAATAGAGGAGTATAATCGTAAGCGTATTAAGTATTAGTAGGTAGAGGGTAAGTATACCGAGCGTAAACGCGCCGAGCGTAGCTAGGAAAAGGCTACTATAAGGAAGAAGAAAGGAGGAAATATCTATAACTTTATAGTAATTAATAATAGTTCTTTTTTAAAATAATATATAAACGTACGTAAATATAGTAGGAAATAACGAAAAAAAGAAAAGGATAAAGAAAAGGAAAAGAAGAAAGAGAGAGTAATTTAATAAGGTAAGGGAAAGACCCTAACTAGTTATCGAAAAAGAAGAAAAGCCTTAGGGGGCAGGGCCTTCGTAAAGCTATTAGCGGGATTACGGGTAGGAGGAATTTAGCAAAGTTATAGGCGTTAATCTTATACTTTACGCCGTAACTAGTAATAATATATATTAACGTATCGAAGTCTATATATAGCTTTAAGGAGGGTTCCGTAAGAAGCGTTATTATGCGTTAGTTATCCCTAACCCTAAGCCCCTAATACCCTATCTACTCCCTCTAACTATAAGATATAAAATCTATATATATATATATATATTATTATTATAAGCACCTAAACTAGGTCCGGTAGCTATTTAATAAATATATATAGATATTATCGGTTAGGTATCCTTCCTAAGCTAAATAGGTAGCTAAAGTTATATTATAGACTTCTCGTAGTAAAGATACTAATAGATTAAACCTAGAATATATATACTATATTAACCTAAATAATAGGGTTTAGGTAACTTATCCGGATTATATAGCGTATAGGAATATTACGTCTACTATATAATATGCTCCGGCTAATAGAGTTATAAAAGATTAAATAATAACTTTACTTATAACTTATCTCTCTCTTAAAAAGTATAGAAAAGTAAGTATATTATATATACGTTCCTCCTCCTACTAACTACCTCCCTATCCTCCTCCTATATTAACTTCGTATATTATATTAATATTATACTAATCTCGGATCGGTATTATCTTAAGTTCGACTCCTTTTTATACGTATCCTTAACTTACTTTATTTATATAGAGATAGTTATCTCTATAACGCGTGCTACGCGTATTTAACGCGTATTATATTCCTAAGTAGCTAGCGATATATATATTCTAATAGATATATACCCTATTACCTATATATCCTAATTTGCGATAAACCTTATATATAATATATATATTTAGGGATAGCGCTACTATAGAAAGAGGGTAATACTACTTAAGGTAGTAAAATAATTAAGGGGAGGGGGTTTAGGGGGTAGTTAAGGGCTAAGGTAGATAGTAATCTTCTTTATATAGCGGTATAAGAAGTTACTATTAAGCACGAAGACGGAAGAAATAAAGAAACGAAGAGAGGAGACTATTTAATAATACTAAGATTTTATATATTAGAGTTTTTACCGTAAATTATCTAAAGAGAAGGAACGGAGGAATCCGTATATTAGAGACTAATATCTATATCCGTAACCGAGGAAGAGGACTACGCTAGCTTAGTCTCCTTCCCGTCCCTTTTTCTAATTAATTAGTCTAACCCGTTTTAACGGATATATCGAAGCTATAGGAACTACCGTAAGAAAAGGGGTTTTAACGGGGATAAATAGGTATACGCCGCGGTAGAAGAAAAAAAAGAAGAAAAAGGGAAAAAGAAGGGAAAAAGGGGTAATTCTAAGTAATTCCTAGTAATTTAGGGGGCGTAGATTTTACAGGGCTAAGGAAGGGATCCGTAGCAGGTAGCCCTACCTAGCTAGGTCCGAATACGCTCACGGCGACTAACTTTATATTAAAGGGCTTACGGCTACCTTAGTCCTTCTTCCTAGGAGAGGGAAAAAGGAAGCTTCTTATACGTATAAAATAACCCTTCCTAGGACCCCTAGATCCTTTAGCCCCCTCTAGCCTAGCGATACTAATTAATTAGATCCGTTAGATTAGGCAGGTTAGTTTAAATAACCCTTTTAACGCCTATAACCCTAACTTACTTTAGCGGCGGTAATAAGCACGCCTAAAGAAAAATAAGCGCTTACCTTAGCTAAGGAGCTATTAGGGGCTTATATAGGGTTTAATTAAATAGTCCCTTAACCGCTTCTCTTCCCCTAAGAGTTATCGAGGGTTAGAATATAAGAGTGGTTAAGTTAAGATAAGGGCTATTACCGGGTATATAGTATAGGTTAGTTTTCCCTCGAAAGAGGACGAATTAAGCAAGTAATTAGCCCCTAACCTTATCTTTATAGCTATTATAAAAGTCGTATATCGTAAGTCGAGTCTTAGAGAGGACTTAAGGCAAAAACTTTACTAAATAGAATTATAACTTTATTTTAAACTCTATACCTTTATACTATAAATTACTAATTTAAATACCTTTTCTAAAGTTCTTAGCACTTAATTAAATAATTCTTATTTTCCTTTCTCTTTCTTCTCTTATCTCTATATAGAAAACCGACTCTTTATTATTTTCCCTTAAGGAATAATATAGTCCGGGCCCCCCCCCCCCCCCCCCCCCCCTATAGCTAGAGATCCCCCCTTATATTAGTTAAGGATATTAGTTACCTAAGAAATTACGCCCTTTAGGTATCTGCTACGCTTGCTTAGGATATCCTTCTTCCCCCGCTAAACTACCTATACGGCCCTGGCCTGGCCCGGCCGACCCGTATAGACTTATTAGTTCTACGTCCTTAAAACCGTCTTCTCTACGAGGGCTATATATATAGGCAGGGGTGCCCGTTACTCCCGCTAAAAGGTTTTCGGGATAATATTAGCAAGGATAGAAGGAAGGTAAAACGATATATCGCGCTATAGCAAAGCCGTGAGAAAAATAAAAACGGCTATTCTTATTTAATCACGCGCTATAAGCAGTTTTAACAGGGTAAAAGAATAAACCCGGCGTATAAAAAGGAAAAGAGAGAAATAAATAATTACTAATAATTATTAGTAATCCTAGGTAATTTAGGAAGATAAGGAGAAGAGGAAGGGATCCGTATCTTAAGTAGGTAGCTAACCTAGCTAGGCCCGGATACGCTTAGGGCGACTAACTTTATTTATATATCGAAGGGCCTACGGCTACCCTAGTAATTATTTATAAGAAAGGAAAAATAACCTCTACTATAACCCGTAAACTCTTTAGCTAGTTTAGTTATCGGTAATAGTAGTAGTAGTAGCGCTAGTAATAGCAGAGAGGTATCGTTATCGCTATCGTTAATAGTAACGGTAGTAGGCGGTAGGCAGATATCGTAAGAATAAATATTATCGAGAGGAGTAAGTTAGCACTACGAGGCTATAGCCCCCCTATCTCGGTTACTAGATAAATAGCTATGCTACCTAACTATTAGAGATAACCTTAAGTACCTAGTTATTAAAATAAGCAAAATAAAGGAAACCTATATATAAGTAGTAAAGCTAGTTAATTATATAAAGTTTAAGAAGGCTCTAGGCCTCCTATCTAAGTCTAATATATAAGTATTACCCGTATATAACTAATATAAGTTATATAACCTATCCCCGCTATTAAGTATATAAATACTTAGGTACTATTTGCTAGTAATCCGGTTATCCTATTAGCTAAACTATTAGTAATAAGTGCGGTAATCTCGTAAAATAATTAATCGGTAGAGGTTATACGTAAGGAGGTACTAAAGTATATTCTAAGTAAGTAATTTAAAAAGTTATTATATAGAATCTTTTAGCGTAAATAGGAAACCGTAGAAAAATATAGGGAAAGCGTTTAGAAGAAAAGAATCGTAACTTTAGAGGTTAGAAAAGGAATAAGAGCGTTATAAATCGGTAAATCGGCGCGTATAAATAAATAGAAATAAAAAATTCTGCCCGCGTAGGAAAACCCTCTATTATTAACTTTATCTATACCGTTATTTTTTTTTATTAAAAAATTTCTCGTTACCGCACGCTTATCTTTTATAGTTATTTCTAATTATCGGGAAAGAAAAATATATTATTATCTAATAATATTCTAAGAGAGCCCTTTAGGGAAGTTATAATTTCTAATAAAGAGTTCAGCCCCCGTTACTAGGTTATATTAGGAACGGCTTCCGAAGCCTTAAAAATAGTAATAAAGGCGCTCGTAATTATAGTAAGTTTAAATAAGTAAAATAAGACTATTAAGGCTAATAAAAAGTAAGCTAAGGAATATAAGATTATATAAGGTACTACCCGTAACGTTACGATCTTTATACCGAAAGAAGCGAATAAGCTTATAAAGTCTATTATCGCTCGCTTCTTACGTTAGGAATATCTATTTAAGGCGATAATTCTTATAAGCCGCGCACCCCGACCTAAGTATACCTATAACGAGTATACTAATATATCGAAAAATAAGCTCTTCTTCGAGCTTTATTTCTAGTATAAAGACTAATTTAGCGGGAAATATAATAATTATTTTATACGAGGAAAATCCTATAATACGGGATAGAGATTTTTCGCGGAAAGCCTTTCCGGTTATTTCGTATCTTTTAAGGGCGATCTAATAACGTATACTAGCGCCTTATATTAAGTTATTAACTATCCGCAGCAAATAAATAAAGAAAAAATACGGGCAGAGGCGGATAAAATAATAAAAGAGAATAATCGAGAGTATACTAAGGCTCGTAAATATGCCGCGCGTAAGGGTGCTAGGCGTGGCTAAATAAGAGCTACGTATAGTAAGAAAGAAAAGGGGATAATCGTAAATATTTATAACTTTATAGTAATTTACGATAGTTCCCTTTAAATATAAAAGGTTATAAGATAAAGAAAAACAGCTCTTCTTATTTAATTATATTATAGAATAAGTTTTAAGGGAGTAAAAGAGAGACTTATAGCGTATAGGAAAAAAAAGGGAAAAAAAAAAGATATTCTAAGTAGTGTAGGGTAGGTTATAGCGATTCGTAGTAATTAAGAAGGGCGAGGAAAATAAGAAGGGTTACGTATATAGGTAGTTTAGCGGCGGTAACGGACACGCCCGAAGATAAACACGTATTAGCCTTAGCTAGGGAACTATTAGTAGCTTATATAAGGTTTAGTTAAATTTTCCCTTTACCCTTATCTTCCCCTAAGAGCTTTTAAGGATTAGGCGTAAAAGGTGTTTAGAATAGAAAAGAGGCTATAACTAGGTATATAGTATAGAATAGTTTCCCTCGAAAGAGGAAGGAATTAAGTAAGTAATTAGCCCTAAACCTTATCTTTACTACTATCTTAAAAGTTATATATTATAAGTCGGGTCTTAGAGAGAACTTATAGTAAAAACTTTACTAAACGGAATTATAACTTCCTTTTAAATCTTACACTTTTATACTATAAAGTACTAATTTTAATACTTATCTTAAAATCTTTAGTATTCGATTAAATAATTCTTATCTTTTTTTTTCTCCTCTTATCTTTATATAGATAACCGACTTCCTATTACTCCCCCTATAAAGAATTACTACGCTGCTACTTCCTTAGGACTATCTTTATTTTTATAAGATAAATTATAATTTCGGGGATATATTTTCGTATTTTTTTTTATTTTTACGGATTTATTAAATAATATATAATTTATATTTACTCTTAACGCTATTATCTTATAGGAGAGAGAAATACTATTATTTTCTATATAGAGAATTACTATCTAGCCCGTAACCGCGCGAGCTAAAGTAGAAAAACCTAAACGTCTATATTATCCCTAGTAAAGTAATTAAACTTAGACCTCCCTATCCTCTTAATCCTCCTTAGTTAAGTTATAATACTTAGGCTTCCTATCGCTTATTTCTTTTTCGGTTAAGTTATATAAAGATCCGTCTTAAGTTTTTTTTTTTTTATAATAATAAATAAATAATACGCTTACTAATAGAAGATACGTTAAAGCTATTAACTAAGCTATAATATATTAATATTTATTAGTATTATCTTTAACGGGAGATTTAAAAGATATATATTAAGATCGCTCGGATCTAAACTTTAGCTATACTTAGGATAGGTTTATAAAACCTATTTAAGAATAATTACTTAAGGAATTATAAAACGAACTTAGGCTTTAAGGTAAGGCTACTTAGCTTATTACTAGTTATATATATCCTACTTTACTTTATATATCTTATTTTTACTTATATTCTAATATTATTATTTGCATAAGCGTTATTCTTCTAGATTTACTAGATATAGACGATTTTATACTATCTAAAAAGTCTAGTTATAACTCCGTTAATAACGCTCCCTCTCGGCGTCTACCTAACGCTACTAGGTAGGAGTAAGTTTATAAGGATAAGGTATTCTCGCAGGCTAGGTTATAATATAATAAAGATACGGAGGCGATAAGAGGCCGCTATACTTATCTTTAACCTTAGGGCTATCCTTTAGCTTAATAACCTCCTTTTCTTCCGCGGGTTATCGTTATCCGGAATAGTAATAGCTAATTAAGTAGATAAACCGGCCGTTTTAGTAGCGCGCTAGAATATATAATAACGGGCTTAGCTAGCTTAGATATATAACCCGTAGGCCCTATATTAAAACCCTTCGAGAGAAACGTAATAATCGAAAGGGTAAGCTAGAGTTTATTAACGCGGGTATTACTTATAAGGTATAGCGTTAGGGGAACCGCAACTTTATACTAGGAGTATATAGAAATATCCGTTATTACGCATAATTTAACTTATAATTATCCGTATCGGAGTCGTAATTCTAGCTTAGAGGGTAACGTTACGTGCACGCCTAGCGAGTGCCCGTCTCTTAGCGTCCTAAAGAGAAGCTTTATATTATTTTTTTTTTCTTCTAAGAGTCCTAAATATAAAAGATCTATAGGGAGAGACTTATATTAATAGATAGCGTATTTAATATATTATTTATCTAGTAATAGGCTAAATCTAGAACTAAATAAGGTACCCTAAACTTTTTATATAATAATTAATATTATATTCCTTTTCTAATATATAAGCCTAGTTATAATATAAGTATATATATATATATATATTAATATTATTAAATTATTACTAGAAGCGAGTGTAAGTATATAATATAGATATAAGTCTCCTAGCTTTTTAATCTTTATTATATTCTATATATAGTATAATTAGGGATAATACTTATATATAACGTATAGATATAATAATAATCTAACCGTATTACTATAAAGAGCGGCTAATACTACTAAACGTAATAATAGAAGGGATATAAAGCAGATAATAATTATCTATATAGATCGGGATAGGAAGCTACTTTTATTATATTTTATATACGAAAAATAGTAAGATAAAGGGAAAAATAGAAAAGGCTATTTAAAAAGACTCTTTAAATCTTAAAATTAAAGTTAAAATTAGTAATTTATATTATAAATATGCTAAGTTCGGAGTAAAGCTATAATTCTATAAATAGGATTTTTTTCTTTAAACGTATATCGTGTAAATTTAAATACTTAGAGAGAGACCCTTTATTTACGATATTCCCGGTCTAAATAGCGCGTCTAGATATCTTAGAAATATTAAATATTCTTAAATAAAGCTCTCCGTAAGTCTCGACGTAATACTGGTACTATATATTAGATTAATATATTATATAAGGGTCTCGTAACTAGAGAAGGTTAGCGATAGCCTCGATTACCTATATTTAAATTATATAAAGATACGCCCTTATATAATTCGAAAATAAATAGTATTAGGAGTATAATTTATATACTAGTTTATAAGGCCCTATTAACTATAGGGGTAGTCGTTTACTTACTTTATACGGGTATAGATATATATAGGAATAACGATACGAATAAGAATAAAATGCTTCTATAAGCTTTAGAGGTTAACGATTAAATAGTTTATTACTTTTATTTTTTTTATCTTAAAGTAGCTAGTGCAGACTAAGGCTATAACGGCGATAATACTAAGATAACGGCTATAAGGTAGCGTAGTAAGTATATAATATAAAATAGTTTTGCTATATTATAGAGGAAGGAATAAAGTAAGTATTTAACTTTTAAGATTCACTTCGTAGCTATTATAATAGTCGCATATCGGGAGGTAAAGCTTATAGAAGACCTATAGTAAAAACTCTACTAACTAATAGTATAGCTTTACTTTAAAAATTATACTTTAGCGGCGGTAGCAGAAATGCTAAAGGAGAAATACGCGTAAGCCTTAGCTAAGGAACTATTATAGACGTAAATAGAGTTTAATTAAATAGTCTATAAGCCCTTTCTTTTTCCTAAAAGCTTCTAAGGATTAGGATATAGAAGGCGGTTAAGATAGAATAGAGGCTATTACTATATATATAGCGTAAATAAGTTACCCTTAAGAGAGGAAGAAATTAAATAAAAATTAGCCCTTAACCTTATCTTTATAGCTATCCTAAAAGTCGTAGATTATAAGTTAAGTCTTAGAGAGGACTTATAGTAAAAACTCTACTAAATAGAATTATAACTTTATTTTAAACCTTATATTTTTTTTACTATAAATTACTAATTTAAATACCTATTTTAAAGTTTTTAGCACTTAATCGAATAGTATTTATCCTTTTTTTTCCCTCTTCTCTTATTTTTATATATAAAACCGACTTCCTATTTTTTTTCCCGATAGAGAATTACTATCTAGCCCGCCCCCCCTATAGCTAGATATCCCCTTATATTAGTTAAAGACCCCTATTATTTAAGAAGTTACGCCCCTTAGGTATTTACTACGCTCGCTTAGAATATCCCCCCCCCCGCTAAAATAGGTAGATAGAGGCTATAGAAAGATAAGATTAAGCTTTAAAGTAGCAAAACGGTTATGCTAAATTTAACCTAGGAATAATAATCTATTTATAAAAAGGAAGGGGTTATACTAATTTATACTAGCGGTTATAAAAAATGCTATATTCCGTGATAGGGCGTTATATATACCTAGAAGCTACTTCGATATATCTTTACTAAGCATAACGAAGGAAAATCTAATAAACTTAGATACCTGCTATAAAAATATAGATATTTCTTAAAAAGGGTAGGAAAGGCTTAAGAGATAAATTTCTTTCGATATTATCCTAACCTAAGTAGCCCTATTTAGAAAATATATAAAGTAAAGTAAAACTCTCCCTTATATATACTTAGGCTAGAAGGGTTTATATAAGGCGCTACGCGAAAGAAGACGGAATACTCTCCCTTCTATATATATATATATATATATATACCTTTAGGAGCACGAAAGGGTTCTTATTAATACGTATTTCTTAGTATATTTTTTTGCTTTTATATACTTTTAGAAGGCGTAGGCGGGTCTCTCCTAATTTTTACTAAATATAAAAAAAAAACTAAAAAAACCGGCCCTTTTTACTATGCCTTTATCGAGACGAAAAAGACTCTCCCGTATATATTAAGAAGGACGAATCGGCTTACTTAACGCTATAGAAATTCTCTATTCTATATTCCTAAGATAGAACGGAAAGGCTCTTTTAGTAGGCCTTATCTATATATATATATATAAACGAAATACCTTTTCTATATACCTTTAAACGTAGGAATTTACTCCCTTTAGCACCCTAATCTAATAGAAATATAAATTTAAAACTAAAACGCACGAAATAGCTCTCTACTATATAGCTTTAAGCGCTATCTTCTAGAAGCTATAAAAGTATAGAAGGCTACCCCTAAGGCCGCGGAAATACTCTATCCCGCACGCCTTTAAATATATAGAAAGGCTCTCTTAGGGTATATTTAGATATACGAAAACGCTATTTTATTTTCGCATACGTTTAAATATGCAGAATAGCAGTATTTTCGCGTACTCGGTCGCACTAAATAGCTACCTTTAAGACGCTTTAAAGGGGCAGAAAAGGCTCGCTTCTGCACGAGATAGAAATATATATAAAATCGTCCTTCGGCACCCTATTAAGGTATTAAAAGAGATACTTAAAGTAAGTATACGAAATAGCTCTCTTTATATTATATTCTAAGGCGGGGACCGTTACTCTTTTATATAAATTTATATATATTAAATTAATTATTCTCTATAGCTTTAGGAGGATTTATATAACGTCTCTCGTAGATATTTACGAATATACGAAGGCGCTTTTATCTATATACCTTTAAATAGGCAAAAAATACCTTCTTTCTTTTACCTAATACTAAGCTATAGAAAAGGAGCCTATAATATTTAAGAATATATACGAAATACGAAATATCTATCTTAGCACGTCTTTTTACCGATAAAGTAAGGTTTTATTACGTTAACCCTCCGAACTATAAGGGGTCCTATCTAGTATATATTTTATAATATAGAATAGAGTATTCTAAGGCACGAAGATACTATTTTATTATTAAATTATTTGCTATTTAGCTTTAGTTCCTCCTACCGAAATAGTTAGTTAATATAGCGTTTAGTTATATTTCCTTTTAACCCCCCCCCCCCCCCCTTACGACGTCTATTTACTTATTTTCAGTATCCTTTTTTTTTTACTTAAGATATATTTTATTTTCCTCGAAATTCTACGTTTGCAAACGGACTAGAAAGCATACACCGGATATTCCTTTTCACTAAATTATAATCGATAAATAATAGCAAAGACCGGTATTCGGGGCTTATACTACCTATACCCGGTTTATTTATATTAAAGTCCTATATAAGATACGGATATAATCTATATTACGGATAGTTTTCTTTAGTATACTCTCGAATATACGAAAAGGTATATTTAACGCTATAGGATAGCCTTCTTCTTATTAATATTCTTATTATTAATACCTATTAGCTCTATCTACCTATCTAATTAGGTATCTAAAAGGCATATATTTATATTTACTTTTAGTTCCCTCCTATACGAAATTAAGCTACTTATCTTAGGCTTCCTTTCTACTTAGGACTTAATCTACTCGATATTATATATTAGTAAATATTTTAAAGCGCTAGCCGAAACTCTTATAAATAAATAGATCGAGCTAGATAATATACGAAGCTCGAATATACGTTTATTATTCTTTAGTAGAATCCTAACTATTAAGGTATCTTATAATACCTCGTAGCCTTATATTACCGCCCGGCTACCTTCCTCGCACTTTCTCTCTCCTATACCTTTAGCTACGCTTACGAATTCCGCTACGTACGAAACTCTTAAGCCTTATAACGATACTAATCTCGAGCGTACGAAGCTGATAGATTACTCTCTCGATAAATAATCCTTTAAATAACGCCTAAATAGCGTATCCCTCGATTTATTATTATAGCTTAGTATAAATAAGGAAAAAATAAAATATCTTCGGGAGACTAGTTCGTAGATAACTACGACTTTTAGCATAAAAATATTAATTAGCTACTTTTAGCGTAACGGTTTCGTATAATTTACGCTCCTAATATATACTTAGCTTATCGCAAGCTATAAACTAGGGAACTAAAATATAGCTTAATATATTTAAACTAGGGAGGGACTAGAAGCTTAAAATAGTCTATATTACTTATAGATTCTAACGTCTATAATATTAGATTATTATCGGAAGCGATACCTAGTATACGTTACTATTATTACCTAGGTATATATTGCCTTTCCGATTAGAAGGGAGACCTAAGCTACTCGAATATTATTCTTAATACCTCGACTAAATTTACTATATCTAGGGCTTTATATTAGCTATAGTATTATAAGGTTAGGTTACTTTATAATAAGCGGCGTGATAAGTTAACCGCTTATATTAACGTAGCTCGGTTTATCCTTATCGGATATATAAGGAGCCTTCGATTATATAATACCGGGGGACTCTTACTACTACTCTAGGAACGATAAAGTAGCTTAGAATCCTCAAGCTGCCTCTTATCTTTCTAATAGGATTATTACCCTTTACGTACTCGGCTAATATACTAATTAAGGCGCTGCCGCTAGTTATAGAGGTTATTACGTTTAACGACTCTAAGCTTACTAACTTAAACTTATAAGATGATTAGGTAATCCTCTTTGCTATTAAGTTAGGGCTTAAATATCTCTAGCGGAGGTATAGCGGTTCTTAAGCTCCGATTCGGATAGTTTTACCTTTTCCCCTTCTTCCCGTTAAGTATTAGATACTTCCCGTTAAGAATCCGATAAATAACGAGCTTAAAGCGATATTAGTAAGGATACGATAAATAGGGCTTAAGATATTTTATTAGAATTATATTAGCATTCCTAGTCCTAAATTCTATCTAGCTACCTTATTAGAATTTTATTAGCCTACCTTATCTCGGATTCTCTTAGCTTATATTATTAGAATTTTACTAGCTTTTCTTATAAGTTTAGTTAATAACTATTAGTAACCTAATAAACTTAAGGTAACTTAGAGGTAATAAGCCTATTCGATATTAAGGTCCCTTATATAAACTTTAAGTTATATAATATAGAAGAAACGCGGCTTATCCTTATTCTATCGCTATTAGGCGGGGTTAACTCCTTAGACTACGGATTGCTAATTAGACCTAGGATTACTAATAGAACGAAGAAGATATTATACCTACTATATATATATATTATATAGCTTAATATTTTAGCTAAGGCACTAAATAAGGTATCGGGTAATTTTAAGGTTTTAATAATCCTAATAAACTTTAGCGAGGACGAAATAGTATTTCCTTTAATTAAATAAGACTAGGGACTCCCGCTACCTTAGAAATTATAGAAAAGCTTAGCGAGCTAGACCTATCTCTTATCTTTCCGATAGGATAATCGCCCTTAATATACTTAGCTAATACGATATCGAAAGCGCTACCTAAAATCGTAAAGGTCCTTATATTTAACTACGGGATAATATATTATAACTTTAACTTATAGTAAAATAAGGCGGTAAAGCTTTCTATTATAAAGTCGGAAAAACGATAAGAAAAGCCGTAGCCTACGCTTATTCTATCGCCTTTAACCGGACTTAAATCCTCTTACTATAATTAGGAACCTTAACTTAGTAAAGAAGATATATAAGGCCTAATATATATTATCTAGCTTAATACTCTAGTAAAGATATTAAACGGTATCTTAGTTAGTTTTCAGGCTCTTATAATACTTATAAACTTAGATAAAATCGAATATAAATTAATTATATAATATAAAGCGGGGATCTTAAATAATAAACTAGCTTAGAATACTCGAGCTGCCTCTTATCTTTCTAATAGGACTATTACTTATATAAGCTCTTATTATTTTAAATATATTTAGGGGTAACGGAGCACGATATTTATCTTAACGGACGATTATCGGATATATCTAGAAAAGAAATCCCTTTCCTCGTAACTAAGGGGGTATATTAGAAATAATAAGTTATATATATAGCTAAATAAACCGAAATACGAGTACCCTTCGTAATATATAAAATTTTAGCGTAATAGTTAATACCCCGTATAATCTATTAGAGGTCGAAAGCTTATAACGCCTAATTAATAACTTTACTTATTAGCTATAATAGCTATAATACGCTTCTATCGCGTATAATATAATTAATCCTTTACCTTATATAGTTTAGAAGTTAGCTTAGAAGCCTAAAGCTATTACCTTATAGACTATACTAACTAGCTAAACTTAGATAAAATTAATCGATATTTAGACTAGAATAATTAGTTTATAAAGCTAACTTTATTTATATTAGTTTTCGATAATTAGCCTAATATAAAGAAATAAGCTAACCTTTTATTAAATAATAAGGATCGTTATTATATAGATATTTTTAGCGCTAAGATTAATATCTATAATACTTAGTTAAGAATTAACCTCGCCTTTAGTTAAAATCGTATAAGCTTTTTTTATTTTAAATATATATATAGGTAATAAAGTATAATATTTATCTTAATAGATAATTATCGGATATATCTAAGGATTAAGTAAGTAATTAGTTAGAGATTAGAGTAGTTTATTTTAAATTAGATTCTAAGTAACTTAATTATAAAATATTATTATTATATAAACTATACTAACTAGCTTAACTAGGATAAGATTAATCGATACTTAGACTAGGATAATTAGTCGAGAGAGCTAACCCCGTTTATATTAGTTTTCGATAATTAGCCTAATATAAAGAAATAAGCTAACCTTTTATTAAATAATAAGAATCGTTATTATACGGATATCTTTAGCGCTAAGATCTATATTTATAATACTTAGTTAAGAGTTAACCTCGCCTTTAGTTAAAAATATAAAAGCTTTCCTTATTTTAAATATATCTAGGGGTAATAAAGTACGATATTTATCTTAATAGACGATTATCGGATATATCTAGAAAAGAAAAAGATAAATTAATTATATAAGATAAGGCGGGGATCTTAATAATAAACTAGCTTAGAATACTTAAGCTGCCTATTATCTTTCTAATACGTTTTTCTAATAGGACTATCGCTTTATATATACTCGGCTATTATAATAGGTAAGCTAGTACCGCTAGGCGTAAAGGTTATTATACTTAACGATAGTATAATATTAGGCTCTTACTGCTCTAGGAACAATAAGCTAGGTTAAAAAAAAACGGAATAGCCTCTCTTCTTTATAATAAGACTATTATATCCTATATACTTAGCTAATACGCTAGATAAGGCGCTGCTACTACTATAAAGGTCCTTATATCTAATAATAGGATTATTTAATACGACTAAAACCTATCGTAAGTTAAGGTAGCAATCCTCTCTGCTATAAAGTCGGGGCTTAAATATCGTAACTAAATATATTATATTTCTTAATAAAATTAAAAGGAAATAAGCTTCCGATAAGGAGAGGACCGAGTTAATAAGAATATAAGATAAAACGGACGATATAATATAGATAGGGTAGCGTTATATAAGTTAGAATACTATCGTTATTATCTACCGCCAGCCCGCCGCTATATTCTTAAAGATATAATAGTATATAGTATCGAAGGCGATATAGGCGCCGGAAAGTAAGGGGAAAATTAGTGCGTAATATTCTTACGATATCCGTAGCGCGTAAAGGTGCGAAAAAGGGGAGAAAACGCGATACGTAATATCGCTAGTAACTCTAATAATAGACCGTAAGGGACGACGTAGCCGAAAACTCTATAAGGGGGACTACTAAAGAGATAGTATAGAAAGTAGTCGCGGAAGCGGTTTAAGAAATAATTAAGGATATAATAAGTAGCTTAGTAAGAGATATTATACTTAGCTTTCCGTCCTAAGAGGTACTTACGGCAGCTATCTACGCTTAACTCGTCGTTACTAGGTATACTAAAGTTACGGGGGGGGGACTTTTATATTATTAAGGTAGTAAGGAGACGCTATACCTAATTAGATTAAAATACCGAGGCTTATTATATAAGGTTAGACGGGCTTATTAATACTCGAATATTAGGGGGTCCTAAAAAGAGTATATTTCGCGATGCCTTTTTATAACCCTACTAATATTATTATATAAATACCTATTTAAACGTATATATAAAGTAATAAATAAGGAATATAAAAAGTAAAGAGGGGAGTTATAAGATTAGGAGGATCTTATATAAAGAGTCCTTATAACTCGGGTAAGCTATATAATAGTATAAGGCTATAAGGGCAGATAAGGCTATAAGGTATCGTAAGATAGCTTAAAATATAAAAAGCTATTAAATTTCTACGTAAAGCTAGAAAAAAAGAAAGCAAAGATAGTATAGATATTCCGGCAGTAAATCTACTACCTTATAAGCTATAGCTAGGGACGATAGGACGAAAAAGTTTATAGAAGATACTACTAAAAAAGTAGCTTAGAAGATAGTAACGGAGGCCGTTAAGTAAAAAGCGTATTTTCTTACTTATCTAAAAGGAAAGGTCTCGTAATATATATTTTCCTATAATCTTTTCTTATACTACTATAATTACCGAAATCCCTAGTATTACCTGCGCTATCTATAGTCCTCCGCTTTAGTATATCGCTTATACCTTTATTATAGACTAATATTCTAGGTTACTAAGTAGTAAGGTTATAGTAGTAATATTTTAACACGTTATAGTAGAGGAGATCTCTAGTATGCCGGGGAGGGGCGTCGAGGTTAGGTACTCGGTATCTCGTGGCCGGGATATTTATTATCCCGTAGCTAATACTTTATAAAAGTTCCGGGAGTCCCTTAGATAGAATATCTATTACCCCGCAAAGGATACTTCGTAGAAGTATTAGACGCTTCGTTAGCGGAGTATCTATTACTCTATAATAGATAAATAGCTACGTTACCTAATTCTAAAAGTTAGCTTTAAAACGCTAGAAATTAAGGAAAATATAAGGGGACCTAGATATAAGTAGTAAAGCTTAGTTAATTATATAGAAATAAAGGTTCTAAGCTATCTATCTATAGCTAAAGTATAAGAGTTATACTTATATAACTAAGATAGGTAATATAGGATATACTTACTATTAGTTATTTCGGTACTTCGTAAATATATTCGTTATATTCTAGATAAGTTATTTTATAGCTATACTTTATAATTCTATAATACTTACGCTATCTTTACGTAAATCGAAAGATAATAGAGGTTATACCTTATAGGGATAAACCTATCTATAAGGCGATAAAAATATATATTAAAAGAGGGAGTAAAGTAGATATTAGCTATATAGATATATAATAATAATTATATATATATATATAAAAACCGCACGGCTATTATATATATATAAAACTAGCTACTAAATTAGTTAATTAATAGCGATTATATAATATATTATATAATTATATATATATAAGTAAGGTAGAAAGCTTAGCACCGAAAGATAATATAAAAAAATTTCTTCCTTAGTTAAGTATTATAAAGAGTATATCCTCTTAGCCTATATACGGAAAACTAGGTTATATACGTAAGTAACGTTTACGGCGCCGAGTAGTAAATATATAATACGATAAGAGGAATATCTAAACTAGTAGGAGATAAACCTTAAGAGAATAGGTATCGAAATAAGAAATATCCGTTATAATTTCCCTTTTTAAGACTTAACTAATAAGTTATAGGAGAGGTAATACTTAAAAATACCTATTACTATTTATAGTATAAACGAGCCTAATATTAACGATTAATAGCGTAAGGCGAAGAACTTTACGAATATAGCGGATATCGTATATCGGAAGGTAGAAAAAGGCGAAATAAATATATTATCGAGTCTTACGTAGAAGTATCGCACCGATATACTAGTAGAGAAAATAACGATATACTTTAAGGTAAGTTTTACTTTATATATTTATTAGTATATTAATTAATTAGGTTAAAGTTCTACGTATACCTTAAATTTTAGGTAAAAGGCGGCGTAAATATCGGGTATATAGATATCCCGATATATATAAAAATCGCGTTCCGTATAAAGACGCTAGAGGATACTAATATAACGATTAAAAAGAATATATAAAGTACTACGCCCGTAGATTTCTTCTACGCCTAGTTTCTTAGCACGGACGCGTATAAAAGAATAGCCGTTTGCTTAACTTATCCTCGGATAACGTATATACTAATAGAGATAGTATACTTATAAGGGTATTTTATTAAATAGCTTATCGAGTCCCGCCGCCTAGAGTACGCTAAGGCACTTATCGTTATAATATTTAGGAAACGTAACCCTCGGATATACTTCGGCTATATATAAATATAGATAATAATAGTTACTACTTATAAAAAATATATACTATTCCCGTTCTACGAATATATATTAATACGAGGCGTTTCGGGAGGGTTATACGTAAACTATATTTAGAATAATATAAAGATATCGATATATAATTAGAGGAAATTTAGGGGTTTAATATAAAAAGAGGCAGAGGTAAAAAATATAATAGTAGTATTCCTAAAGTCTAAGAGATAGGAAGGGGGGGTAAGCGAAAAGTTAGAAAACTATATATACGAAGAGGTTACGCTAAGAATTGCAAAAGATATACCGAACCTTTTCGCTAAGAAAGATAACGCTAGTATTAAAGAAGGAGGGGAGGAAGATATTACGGACTATATTATAGTAGTAATTTAAATATAAGTATATTTTATTTTCCTTAGTAATAAGAAGAAATATAATAATATATTTAATATTTTAGCAATAGCGGCTATTATAATATAACCGCCTTTATAACCCTTATATATAAGAGTATTTAGAAATCGAGTAAGCTTAAAAACTAATACGTGCGTATCTTATATAACTTAGTTCCCGATTATTTCTTATCTTTATCTAAACTTATTCTCTTTAGGCGTATCTATAAGTATCTAAAAATTACTATATAAGGAGATAAAAAGGTTAGTAACTATAGCGTAACTATAAGGGGCGTAAGTCCCTATATTATTAAAGTATTCGAATAGTAAAAGAAGAGATATTAAGATATAAGAGTATAAGTTATATAGTAATTTTATACGTAGGAAAGGATAAGAAACCGGTTTTCCACGAAGATAATAATAATAAGAGGGAATTATAAGTGCTATTTTATTAGAGTAAAATATTATTATAGAAGGTATTTAAATAAGTAATTTCTTATAGGGAAATATTAGACGTAAAGTAAAGTTATAATTATAAATAAGAGTCTTTTTTTTTTACTATAAGTTATTACTAAGACCTAGCTTAAGATTTACAGACTCTTAAGTATCTAAAAGAGATTTTTAGAGGCCCTAGTAGTTTAAGTTCTTAGCACTTAATTAAATAGTTCTTAACTTCTTTTCTCTTTCTTCTCTTATCTCTATATAGAAAACCGACTCCTTATTATTCTCCCTATAAAGAATTATTATCTAGCTCTTCCCCCTATAGCTAAAGATCCCCCCTTATATTAGTTAAAGACTTTAGTTACCTAAGAAGTTACGCCCCTTAAGTATCTACTACGCTTACTTAGGGTATCCTTCTTTCCCCGCTAAACTACCTTTACTTCTAATTATTTTATTAGCGAAGTCCGTAAGCAGCTTAAATATACGTTAAATCTATCTAATATTATAATACTATATATTTCGTAGCGTAGATTAATAGAAACCTTTAAGTAAACTATAATTACGATATATAATTAATATAATTTTAGCTTAGGTAAACTTATTATATTTAAAAAGATAAAGATTATATTAAAAAGAATAATATAAATAATTAGATTAAAAATAAATATTTAAAATACGTTTAGTACTTAATACTAATATATATACTTTATAACCGATAATCTAAATCCGGGATACTTAAGGATAAAAGACGTAAATACCTTAGGTATCTTAAGCATTATAGATAAACCGTAAGCTATATACTAAGCTATTTTATCGCAAAGTCTAGATTTTCCTTTAAGCTATTTAGTTTATACCTTAGTAAAAAGCTATAAGATAAAATACGGATCCTTACTATTAAGATAACGATATAGATAATAGCAGATTTGCTCCCTAGCGTAAGTTTATATAGGCCTAGCGTTAGTTTTTAAGGCTAACTCGTAAATACGAAGATAAAATAAAATATTAGGTAGTTTATAATAGTTATCGTTAACTATAACGCTACCTCTTTTAGAGGTAAAAGATAGGTTACGGCTAGCTAGAGAAAGGTAATAGGTTTTATAATCGTTTATACTATAAGAAGTGGTGTAAATAGCCTAGAGGAAGTAGGAAAAAATAGAGGGTTACTCTTCTAATAAGTTAAGAGTAATTATAAGGTTAGTTAACGTATTCTTATAGAATATAGTATTAGTTTTCTAAATAATATATATATATATATATAGGAAGATATAACGGGAAAGGAATTATAAGAATAATAGTATTATATTAATAGTACCTTATTATAAGCAGCGCGGAAGAAAGCTAGCCTATTATATAAAATAACGCGATAAACTCTAAATATTCGATTACGATAAATAATAGCGAGATCGGAATATTTAGATTAAAGGGGGATATATTAGTTTCTTAGTAAACGTTTATAACGATCGTTATTCTATTTATTCGGAATTAGGGGGAATAGAAACCTCGACGATAGTATAGGCTATATAGTAGGTATTTTTTTTTTATTTATTTTTAGTTATAAGAAAATTAAAATAGGAGAGTAATAAAACGAGAAACTAAGAAAAGTAAATAATAATATAGAATAGAAAGGAAGAAGGATATAGATATACTATATAATAGTATATTAATATATATATAATATATATATAATATATTAGAGGGAAGTATTAATAAAAAGTGAAAAAATATAGGTAGATTTTAATATATTTTAATAACTTAATAAAATAATATTATCGTAAGTTATAGAGTTTTATAAGGAGTACGTAGTGCTATTAATATAAGAGGGAATTAATATAGAATAGGTACCGCTAGGTTATTTATTATTATAGCTTAGAAATACGTTAAGTAAACGATAGTATTAGTATTTAGTACTATAAATAAAGACTCTAAGCTAATAAGAAAGAAAGAAAAGGAGAAAAACTCTCGTAGGCGAAGTCCTAGTAAAATATATAAAGAAACGTGCTAGTAGAGATAGGAGAGGCCCCGAGAAGGTATAGTAAAAACTAAAATCCTAGTAGAGAAGCGGTTACCTTCCTTAGCAGTTACTATTAAGGTTCTTTACGATAAGATTCCTAAATATTATACGATAAAGATATCTTAAATTAACGTAATAAGATATTATATAATTATAGTTTACGTAATTATATAGCGCTAGTTATTATATATATGCGAGTATTAGCGCTATCCCTTATCCCCCTTTCGATAACGCGTAGATAATATCGAACGGCGAGTAATAAGCTTTTATAATATATAATAGTTTAGCCCTATTTAACCGAGCGATATTAACTAATAAAATTAGTTAGATAAACTAGAACGGCCGATTTAAACTATTAACGTATATAACGAGTATAATAATATAGCTAATAGTGCTACTTTCTTAATATTATCTTGCTTACGCGGGCTATATATTTTAGAGTTTAAAGTGCAAATTACTAAGGCTAAAATAATATATATATTTACGAGTATCGGATATAGATATATTAATAACCGCTATAATAATATCTAAACGGTAATTATAACTTAAAAGTAAACTAATAATAATTAACTATTTTTCTTTATATAGGTTTATTATAAGATATAATATATATAATATATAATAAATAACTATAAAGATTATTATATAAAAGAAACTATAAAGAAAGTTACCCTCTCTTAAACTTAAGTATATACTCTAAAAGCGAGAGTATTAATTTAAGATACTTAAGTATAAACGATTTATATAAGTCGGGTATTTTTTTCTTCCTAGATAGTATAAAAGTAATAGCCTTAGATATTTTATTACGAAGTCGAGACTCTCCTCGTAACTATTTAGTCTATACTTAAATAAAAAGCTATAAAATAATATAAGAATTTATACCGTAAAAGTACTCTATTATCTATTAGTAAGTATACTTAATAGCTAAAAGCTAGATACGAGAGGACCTAGTCTTAAGAGCTAGCTCGTAAACGCGAAGATAAAGGAATATATTATATAGCTCGGTATCGCTAGCGTAAGGAATAACGTTATCTTCTTCGGAATCGAATAATAAGTTACGACTAGCTAGCGAAAGGTAGTAGGTTTCGTAATCTTCTTTACTATATTAATCTATATAAGTAGCCTATAAGAGGTATTAAAAAATTAAAAGTTACTTTTCTAATAAGTTAATAGTATTATCCGGGTAATATAGCGGATCCTTATAGTATATAAAGTTAGTTATTATATTATATATATATTAAAAGTTTAAAAGAAAAAAGATATAAAAATATTAATAAGAAAAAATACCTCGTTATAAAGATCGCGAGGAAATATTAGGTTATTAAATAATATAACGCGATAAACCCGGAAGATACGCTCGTAATAAAGAATAGTAAGATTAGAATATTTAGGGTTAAAGAATATATATCGGTACTTTATTTTTCGTAATACGTTATAGGTATTTTTATCCGATAGAGACGGGGAGGAGTATCGAGGTAACGGTCTAAGGGATATTTTTTTTTCTTTACCTTTTAATATTAGAAATATAAAAGGAGAGATATAATACTAGAAGGAAATATAGGAAGAGTAAAATAGGCAGAAAAAGGGAATAAAGAGGTACTATATAAATATAATTTAATATAAGTAATATAAAAATAAAATAAATAAAGGGGGTTTAAAAAAAATATAAATTATATATATTACTTAGATACTATTATAAGAAAATAGAATTCTAAAGGTAATATTTAGAGTTCGGTAAGGGAGAGATATTACTATACTAGGAATCTAATAAATAAATCTATAATATTAAACTCGTAATTACTTTTTTTTCCTATACTCTCTAATAAGTAATAAGTAAGGCACGATATAGTAAGTCTACGATAGATATTTAAGGATAATAGAGGTATAAGAAAAAAATATAAGCGCTAGAGTAAAAGAAATACGGTTAGGGGCTAAGAAAGGTTTTAATTAAATAGTTCTCGGAAACTTCCTGTCCTAAAAAAGCTTCCGAGGAATAGAGTTAAGAGGGGCGATTAAGATAAGATAGCGGTTATTACGAAATCTAGCAAGTAATTAGCTCTTAAGCTTATCTTCGTAGCTATCTAAAAAGCTGTATATTTAATATCGTAAAAGAATATTAGAATAAGTATTATAAAGGATATATAAAAAACCTTCGTATAGTTTAATTAAATAACTATAAAGCCTATCTCTTCTACTAAGAGCCTTAGGGGATAAGGATATAAGGGGTGCTTAAGATAGGAGAAGGCTATTATAAAGTATATAGCGCAGATTAGTTTCCTTTAAAAATAAAGGAATTATATAGAATTAGCCCTTAACGTTACGTTTATACCTACTTTAAAAGTTATATATTATAAATTAAGTCTTAGAGACTAGAGAGTACTTATAGTAAAAAGTATACTTAACGAAATTATAGCTTTATTTTAAATCTTATACCTTAATATAATAAATTACTAGCTTAAATATATATTTCGAAACCCTAATTTATCGATTAAGTAGTTTTTACCTTTCTTTTTATAGTTTACTTTATCTTTTTATAGGAAAATAACTTCCTATTACTTTCCTTATAGAGAAATACTATATAGCTTATACCCGTATAGCTAGAGACAACTTATAGTATTTAAAAACTATAGTCACCTACGAGGCTACGAAGTTAGACGTAATAGGTATCTAGTAAGTATGCTTAGGGTAATACTAACCCTCCCTCGTTATTTAATAAATACTAAGAGGGAATAAAATTAGTTTTTCTCTTCTTAACTATAGTAGATAGTAATAAAGCGGATATAGAGAAGAGATTAGTAGAATAAAAAAATAAACTAGAAAATATAATACCCTTATAGAAATTTCGTTAAAGTACGGAAACTTTCGGATATAAAGAAATCCTACTAGTACGTTAAGTTAGCACCTCTAGATAGTAGTATATAATCTAACGATATTAGGTATAAATTATAATCCGAGGAATTAGTAAACTATTATTTATTAAAAAGGAAATAGATAATAGGGATATATTTACGAGCGGATAAAGTATAATAAAAGGGAAGAGTAAGAATCTGCGGAATCTTAAATATATATAGAAAATAGAAATATAATATATAAGTAATTAGGAGGATAATAATAGAAATAGAATATATATATAAAATAGCGTTAAGATTATAAAAAGCTATAAGATATTAGGGTATAATAAATATAAATACTAGGTATTAGGGTTAAAGGGGAAAAAACTAATTATATATAATTTATAAATAAATAGAAAGAAGAGAAAGACGGTAAATTATAAAGATAATAAGTTATATAAAATAGGATATAGAAATATTATTATAAAATAGATTAACTATTATACGTAAAGTACCTTAATAAAGATATAAATAGTAATTTAACGAGGATAGGAACGGTTACGTAAAAGATAAAAATGCGGAGCTAAGAGTATAGAGAGAAGCGTAAAAATTACTAAAATAAATATTTTATAAGGAATATTTATATATACTTTGTAGGAGCGAGTCTTAAAAATACTATAAAAAAATAAGTTAAATAGCAGATAGCTTACGTAGTTATCTATATTTTATATACGCTAATAGCGACTAACCTTATATATTAAAGGGACCTACGACTATCGTTAGCCGCTAAATTATAAAAGTAAAAGGATATATATATATAGGTTTAAATATATATATAAAGGAATATTCCTAGGATAAATAGCTTAATAATATATATATTAACCCCGTCCTATCCGTATATATACCTAGTTATAAGATATAAACCTAAAAAATCGGTTAAATTATTTAAATTAACTAGTAATATATAAATAGCCTATACGATACGAAAGACCCGCAGAACCTATATAACGGTATAATAATATTAAGGCCACTTCCTAGAAAACGGATCCGTAAAGTCCGTAAAATAGCTAATTAGAGGAAATAAACGACCGTAGAATACCTATAGACCGGTACGGCCGATAGGATAATAACGAAACCACTTTATCGAAGATAGATCCGAAAAAAATTATAATATAGCTTATTATATAGGATAACCTATATATATATATATATAATAATATAATACTATAAGACTTATATATATATAATATAGGATAGTAAAGAACCTAGCCCGTTAAAGATAGACCCGTAAAGTTTAGAAAATAGCTCGTAGTCACGACTTACTAGAGATAAACAACCCGTACGACACCGACAGGCCGGTACGACTAATAGGGGAGTAATAAATCCACTTGCCTAAAGAAAGTCCTATTAAATTTAGAAGATAGCTTATTAAATAGGACGACCTATAAATACGAGTATATATAGATAGATACCGAGAGACCTATATAATAAGTAGATAGTAACGAACTTAACTTGTTAAAGATAGATCCGTTAAGTAATAAAATAGCTTATAGTTATAAGTTATTTAATATAAACAACCTATACGATTCTTAGGGACCGTTAAGGCCGATAAGATAGCGATAAATCTATATATATACTTAAAGAAAGTTCCGTTAAATTTAACCCTAGCTTATTTATAGGACGACCCGTAAATATAAGTATATATAGATAACTATAAACCTATACTATATATATATATATATACGATAGTACGATAAGAGGACGGTAACGAACTGACTTCGTTAAAGATAGATCCGTTAAATTATAAAATAGCTTATAGTTATAATTTATTAGATATAAACGACCCGTAAATACGATACTAAGAGACCGGTAAGGCCGAAAGGATAGTAACGAATCGACTTCCCTAGAGATAGCTCCGTTAAATCTACGAAATAGCTTATTAGATAGGACGACCCGTATATATATATATATAAGTATAGATACCGAGAGATATATATATATAATAGGTAAGAGAGTAACGAACTAACTATATTAAAAATATATCCGTAAAATTATAAAATAGAATAGTTATAAGTTATAAGATATAAAGGCCGATATTATTCTTACTAACTAGTAGTACGAGTAAGATAGTAACTAACTTACTTACTTAATAGTAAATTAGTTCTAGATAAAATAGTTTATTCTATATAAGCGACTAGCACGATACGTATAAACCTGTACGATACGTATATATAAAAGTTACCGGCGACTTACCTAAGGCTATTTCGATTATTACGTAAAGAATTATTATATAAGGTTAAGCGGGTATTTATTAATACCGCGAAAGTATTTCGGGATTAATAAAAAGAACTTAAATAAATAGAAATAAATTATATATATAAAAGTAGTATATATATTTTAATAGATATATAGTTAAACGTAGAGGAAGATTAGTATAAGGATAAGAAAAGGGAAGGATAGGCACGATACGCGTAGGTAATATATAAGTAGCGTAGTATACTAAGTTTATATATATAATATTAATTTATCGATAAGGGAACGACTTTAAAGTAAAATAATAAAAGTAAGATATATTAAATAACGTAGATTTATTCTTAAAAAGCCTAAATATATTTATATAGAATAGTTAACCTAAGCGGGAAAAATAAAATAATAGATAAAGTAGTAATAGTAGAATATAATATAAATCGGGGTTAGGAATTAGAAGTAATAATAAATTATTTTATCTATAATAAAGTTTTATATTAGATTACGTATAAAATTAGAGGAATAAGGTAAGTAATATAATATATAGGTAGTAACCTGATTTCTAGTAAGATAAGATATAGTTAAGAGAGAGGACCCTTTAAATTTATAAAACTATATATAGGGGTATATCTTATATAAGTTCTATATCTTTATTAAATAGTTCTAGTAACGAAGTAATAAACGAAAAAATATATTAGCATATATCTTATAGAGTAAAGATAATAAGTAAGTTATCGTATATTATAGGAGTAGTGCTAATATTTTATAAGTAATAGCGTATATAACTAATATTATATATATAATTAGATCGAGGACGTTATAACTAAAAACGTATACTAGATATATTAAGTATTAGGGTATAGGGGAAAGAAAAGTTCGTAAACTAGAAGAATAAGGATAAATTTATAAGTAGTTACTAGCTGCTAATATTTAGGATAAGGATAATAACGTAAGATAAAAAGCGTATAGAAGATAACGAGGGCGGAAGTTTAAATAGTTAATATAAAGACTTATAATAAGTTATAGGAACCGGTATCGGTATTCCTACTATATAGGCTAAAAGATTTAAAAAACCACTATAGCTTATAATACTAACAATAGCATATAGCGTAATATTCGATATTATCGGTAAAGAAGGCTATATAAGGATATAAGAGTATTATATTAATAATATTAGTTACGAATACTTTATATTAAGGGACTAGCTAGACTTTATCTTATACTTAGAGAAAAATATAAGGAAGTTAACTAACGTTAAAGGTTTTAATAATTAGAGGATAGAAAGTTAGGCGGAATTTATAGTTTATATCCTAGGTATAAAGGATAAAACGCCGTATATCGGAATAGTTAGGACTAGGGCATAGATTATAGATAATCTTACGGAGGGCCTTATATTAAGACGAGAATAGCTCCTACTAAATAAGGTATATATATTTAGTTCGATAAAGATAGTTTAGATATATTTATATATAAGCTTATATATACTAATAAAGGTTTATAGAAAATAATTATAAATTTTAAGCTAAAATATATATCTTAGATAATACTTACTATATAGATTTATAACTATATCCTTAATCTATTAATTCTAAATATCGTAAAATACTAAGAAAAGATATAATAATACCGGACATAGGAGGGTAAGGGAGGTAGGGTCTATTTAGTATTATTATAATAGATAACGCTAATAGCTAGAATAAAAGTAACTAAAGCGGGATAATATATTTTTAATAGCGGAGGTAAGAAGACCGGTATAAACGCGTCCGCTTCTTTAAGTAAAGGATAATATAGCGTTATTAATAGCTATAATAATAGCGGAGGAGATAGCCTATTATATAATATAATTTTCGCGTCGCTTCGCTAAGGTAGATAGAGGTTACGAGAGAGAATCGGTACTTATTAAGTCGATCACGTTTACCGGAAACGGCGACTCGCTCTAAGAAGTAAGGTCGATTAAGTCGGTAAGTAATACGGAGAGGGGAGAAGGTAAACAACTAATAGGTATATCGAGAGGTATTATAATAAGATAAGGGTAATATAGTTAGAAATAACGTAGGTAATTTAAGTTATAGCGGGTAGAAATAGATAGCTACTATTAAGGTATATATATTAAAGTAAAAGGATAAAAAGGTAAAAGGATAGAGGGGTAGCTTATATATAGTTTTTTTTTATCTACGTAAGTATAAGTTATAGCGTATATTAATAAGATTATAAAAATATAATACGCTAAATATATAAAGTTATACGATATTATACGATAAAGTATAAAAATGCTAAAAAATTTAAATAGGGTTTTATATCGTTAATATAAGG
>PDHQ01000252.1:0-50674 GCA_003339415.1 Ophiocordyceps camponoti-saundersi (nom. inval.) | reverse complement strand
TTAAAGAATTCTACGAATTACCTATTTACGGCTATTAAGGAATATAAAAAACTTATAATAGAATTAAAGCCTATTATAATACGAAAAACCTTAAAAAAGCTATTATTAAAGTTATTAAAAACTATAATATTTATAATAAATCTAAAGCCTTAAGATATAAACCTTACGGATTTCTATAACCTATAATAGTTACCGAATAACCTTAGGAAAATATAGCTATAGATTTTATAGTTAAATTACCCTTATCGGTAGACCCTATAACTAATACGGAATATAATTCTATTCTAGTTATAACCGATAGATTAACTAAATACGGCTATTTTATACTTACGATAAAGGCTTTATCTGCTAAAAAATTAAGTTATTTATTCTTAAGAATAATAGTAGTAGATAGAGGCTTACTTAAAGTTATTATAAGCGATAGAGACCCTAAGTTTAACTCTAAATTCTAAACTAGCTTTATATTTAAGCTAGGAACTAAATATAAATTAAATACTACTTTCTACCCGGAAACTAACGGGGCTACGGAACGCTTAAATTAGACTTTAAAATAATATCTTAGAGCCTATATTAATTACGAATAAGATAACTAAGTAATAAACTTACCTATAGCTTAGTTAGCTTATAATACCGCCGAATCGGAATCTATTAAAATAACGCCCGCTATAGCGAATTACGGATTTAACCCGGAAGCTTATAAACTAGGCCTATTAGATAAAACTAATAACGAAAAAGCTATTCTAAATACCGAATAGCTTAGATCTCTATATTCTTATATAAAATTAGAATTAGATTTTATAGCTAAAAGAATTAGTTATTATTATAATAAGAAACGCGAAAAAGAACCCTTATTTAATAAAAACGATAAAGTTTATTTATTAAAGAAAAATATAAAAACTAAACGGCCTAATTAGTCCTTAGAATTTAAAAAATTAAGACCTTTCCTTATAAAATGTTAAGGGACTAGTTAAAGGGATACTTATTTGCTAAGCTATATATAATAATAATCACGCATAGAGAGCTTCTAAGGAAGCCGCACTTTAGCGTGCTAAATAGCTATATATACCGCTCTTTCCTTTAGAGCCTATTTACCTTCCCGTTTAACTATCCTTCCTATTCCGTTCTATTTAATCCTTCCGCTATAAGCCTCTAAGCCAGATAGCGGTAGCCTTATCGTTTAATCGTAAGGCTAATTTATAAGTTTAACGTTTAGGTTTATAACCCGAATATAATATAAAGGCTAGACCTTAATATAAGGTCCCTTCCCTCTCCTATAAGTGCGGGATCTATTATATAATATATAGTAAGGTTAGGCGAAAGATTTTCCGCTAGCCCGCCCTACTTTTCTATAGCTTTTATAGCGCTTACTTATTAAACTTTTTATTCCTTCCTTTTTTCCTTCTATAGCCCTATTATTATTATTATTATTATTATTAATACTATTATTATTATCGTTATTAGTAAGGAAATCCGCTGCCCGTTCTACGAGTTTAATTATACTAATGTTTTTCCTACTAATAAGGATATCTTAGCTTAGTAAATATAATAGTTATCTTTAAGATATCGCCGCCGCCGCTAGCGCCGCTACTAACTTTACTATAGCCGCTATCGCTAATAAGGATAATAAGAATATCGAGGGCGATAACAGTAATAGTAATAAAAACGGTAACGAAGACGAAGATAACGCCGATATCGAGGGCGATAACGGGGGCCTCGGTTTAGAGGCGGATTTCCTAGCTTTTAATACTTAGTTCGATAGCTATTATAGCTATTAATCGGCCGCGGAGGATCGTCGTTATTCTAAGCCCCCTCCTCCTCTTTCTTCTTTTTCTACTTCTCCTCCTCTATCTCCTTAAGTAAGCTTTTTCCTTAATCTTACTAGCAGCTCGCTATATAGAACTTATCGAACCCGTATTTAGGTTATAGAGAAACGCGCTACTAACGTTATTAGGTATTTCTTAAGTTATTATATAGAGAAGCTCTTAGCTTTAGGCCCTTTATTAGCTTTCCCCGTCTCCTCCTCCTATTACGGTAAGTTTTTATCTAACCTAACTAGCAGCTTTTTTTTACTAATATTATATTTTCCGTAGCTTATCTCGCGGAAGAAGATATCCCGGGCTAAGACTCCCGTCCCCGCCGCCGTAGCTATCGCCGCCCTTACTCCCGCTCCCTCTCCTTCTCCTCCTCCTACCCCCGCTACCGGCCCCGTTAATAACGAAAATAACGATAAAGGCGAGGATAAGGAAGATAATAATAGTAATAAGGGGGCTCTTCGGGAGTATCTATATTTTCGCTATATTAAGTAAGAATATAAGTATCGTAACTAAGCTATAATACTAAGGCGTACGGGGAAATAAAAACCCCGTATATCTTATATAGAATATATACCTTCGTACTAAACTTATACGCTAGCCCCTTAGCTCTAAGTTTTAGCTTATATAGTATAGTATATTACCGCTAATATTAAGTATCCGCTAACGGTAATAAAGGCTAATAAAGCGCTTTAGGCGGCGATTATAGTAGCTTAGGCCTTAATAATATTAGCTAAGCTTAAGCTTATATATAATAATACTCCTTTTATTATATAATTTATATCCCTAATCTTACTATATAAAACGCGGAAAGCTAATTTATCTTAGCTAGGGAGTATATTAACGCTATCCTTAATATTACCCCCCCTTATAAGCCTTCGGGCTTTAAGGGGTTAGTTAATATTTTAATATTAGAGGAAAGGGTTACTACTTTAGAGCGTAACGCTACTACTACCGCCGCCGCCGCACCCGTCGCTGCTACCGCTAAACTAACAACCCCGACGCTATCGCGCCGCCGCTATTACTTAGCTAGGGAGTTATTATTTACGAAGAAGCAGCGCCGCTAAATATCGTAAAGGGGGGGGGGGGGGGGTTTTCCGCGCCTGTTAGTGCGCTTTTTAATATAATCCTATTACTAGCTATTTTACTATATATTTCCTAATAACCTGCCCGTTATTATACGTAGCCGGTTTATATAAAGCCTTAAAGCGATTAAAAGCGGCGGTGCCCTTAAGTTCTACTAAAGGTTCTTATATTAGGTCTTAATAACCCTTTTATTTAACGAAGACCTCCCGTCTCCTACCTCTACTTACTTTTTTCTATCTAGCTAAGATAATCTTTTTAATTTCCTATTCTTCCTCCCTATTAATTAGTATCGTAAAAGGCTATAGATTAGTAATTTCTTATTTAAGTAAAGGATCTAAAGCTGCCCTTTTAAGTAAATTTATATTAAAGCGATTATAAGCTCTTATTAGTAATCCCGTAAGTTTAATAAGGGAAGGGTTAATAACTTACGCTATTATAAACTTAGCGTTCTTCTAATTAAGCTTCTTTTTAAGCTTTACGCTAGGGAAATTACGTAGATTAAGCTAAACTTTATCGCTAATTTTAAAGCGCTCGGCCGCTTATTAATTCTTATTAGCTTAAAACTTTTAAGTTTATAAAGATAAAGTATTAGCAGCTTAATATAAGTTTATTACTTATTATAATTATTTTACGAATTCCTTAGCTTAGCTTTTAGGATTCCTTATTAATAATTATAAAATATCTAAGTTTAATAATACTATTATCGGAGCTTAGAACTTATAGGTTACGAAGAATAGCGTTATTCTTATAGCCGAGTAGACTCTACTATTTAGTATAAGCTAAGCTATAGGAAGCTATTTATTCTAGTTATCCTAATTATAAGAGACTACCGCTTAGAGGTAAGCTTATACGTTTTAATTAACCCTCTCGTATCCTCTATTAGTTTATAAATAGTAAGCTATACTAAGTATTTAATTAATCCCGTAAAGTTAGTAAAAATAGCTTTAGAATTCGCTTATTTAGTTAGTTTCTCTATTACTTACGATAGTGCTTAGCTATTAGTAAAATCGTATAAAATACTAGAGAAACCGCTTTATATAGAGCGGAGCGTCTATTAAAGGTATTAGCTTAAGTAGGATCTTTTTACTAAGGCGGTTTTTAATTACCTATAAGTATTTATTTCCGCGTTTTATAAGCGGGAAGTCTATTATAAAATCTATTTATATATATCGGTAAAATTAATCTAAGGTAGGTAATAACTTAAGGAGGGTAGCCTAATATTATTTCTAAGCCTTAGTTTTACTATAAGTATCGTAGTTCCTAAAAAATTAATAAATATATTATTATTAAAGCGGCTAGAAAAAGTTATAAGTTATAAGGGCTACCGTGCCTTCCCTCTTAAGGTAACTAACTAAGGCTAAGTTATAGATTATTTAAATAAAATAATTCCGTAATATATTAAGCGGGGAGGCTAGTACTTTCTTAGAGTTTTTTATTATAGTAACTAAGGCTCCTAGGACCTAAAGCTTATTACGGAAATATAATCTTCTTTTAGCGTCGATATAGTAATTCGTAATTTAAACCTTAAATTATAGCTTTAGAGATAGTAAGTAATCTCCCCTTACTATAGCTTAATATACCTCCTAAAAGACCGGGTCTTATAATACCGTCCTATTCTAAAATCCTTAAAGTTTATTATTAGAGAAGACTCGAGTTTTTAGTAAAATATCGTTCCGTAAGTTTATAGCGTTTTCCGTAGCTATACTTACGTTTTATTATCTATCTTCGCCTTCCTCTTTTTCCGGGATATTAGTAAGGTCCCCTAAAGTATTAATTACTATTACTTATAGGTAGAATTATAAAGCTTCTTTAGGAATTATCTATATAAAGCGGGCGTTTTCCTCCTCCGTAGTTAAGGGTTTATCCTAATCCTTATAGGAAAGGGTATTTAGAACTATAGCTTATTTACTAAGTTAATAACAGATCTTAAAGTTAAATCGTAATAGGTACTCTACCTAACGCGCTTATCGCTCTAATAAATACTAGCAAGTTATAAAATATTTTAGATTCTTATAATTAGTAATAATATTAAAGCTATTATAACTACGTAGTTTAGCGTATTATTATTCTAAATATCTAATAATCGCTAATATCTCTTTATCGTATATAGGATAGTTATATTCGGCCGCGTTTATTTTTACGGAAAAGAACGCTATTAGTCGTTTCTATCTATCTCGTTCCTAGTAAAGATAACCTCCTATAGCGTAAGCGCTAGTATCTACTTTTAAAAATATAAGGTCCCTAAAGTTCTATTCTATTAGACTATTAGTAAAGGGGCCCTTATAAATAGATTCTTAATTTCCTAAAAAGCTTATTCCTAATCGGGGCCCTAGACGAACTTAACCCCTTTTTTTATTAAGTTTATTAATAGTTCTATTACCCCGGCAAAATCCGTAATAAAGAGATAGTAAAAGTTAGTAAAACTTAGGAATCCGCGAAGGCCCTTAAGGGAAGTTAGCGCAGCCTAGTTAATAATTATTTTAATCTTTTCCAGGTCTACCTAGAGCTTAACTCCTACTAATATTATAAACCTTAGGTATTTTACCTTCTTAACTACGAATTTATACTTATCTAAGTTTAGATAAAGCTTATACTCTTAAAGTTTATAGAGAACTAAGCGTACCTTACGGAAATAGTCCTCCTTAGTACTATTTAAGTAGATAATAATATCGTCTATATAGGCTAAATAAAACTTATCGAGATACGGCTAGAGGATACTATTAATATATTTTTAGAAAATAGCGGGGGCCCCTATAAGTCTAAATAAGGTAATTATCTATTTAAAAAGGCTATACTAAGTCCTAAACGCTATCTTTTATTCTTCTCCTTTAATAATCTATATTTTATAAAAAGCTTATATAATATCTAGCTTTATAAGCTATTAAGACTTAGCTAATAACTAAAAGGTATCGCTAAGTAAAAAGAGCGGGTATCTATCTAAGATTATAATCGCGTTTAGTATACGGAAATCTATATAAAACCGTAATCCTCCCCTAGGTTTCCTTACGAAAAGGACTAAGGCACCTATAAGCAAGCTACTAGGTCGGATAAAGCCTTTTTAAAAGAGGTCTTATAATATCTTTTTAAGGATAAGTAATTCCTCCCTTAATATATTATAGAGGGGGCTAAATAAGATTTAAGGTTTTTTACCGTTTATTTCTTTCTTAAGCGGTATACGGTAATTTATACTTTTTTTATATAAGTTTAACTTATCCGCTTCTTACTTATAGAAAAGGGGAAGTATATTATAAAATTTTATCGGGATTTATTCTTATAATTAATCGTTTATTAAGGGAATCTTATCTCGTAACGCTTTTTCTACGTTTTTAACTCTTACTATTTAGATTTTAAGGTATTTAGTAGGGTCCTTCTTCTAATAGCGTAGTTCCTTCTGCCTCCTCCTTATTTCTCCGACGAAAATCGAGCTATAAAGGTATACTATATTTAAGATCTCCTTTATTAGTTAAGAGTAAGTACTAGTAACTTATACCTATTATTACGAATCTCTATATTATACTTATTCTTCGTAAGGGACTAAGTAAGACTTTATATATTATAGCTAAGGCTTATTAAGGATAATTAGGAAATTAAGATCTAATATTACGTATATTATAATTAATTAACTAAAGCTATTTATCTTAAGCGAGAGCTAGGCGATATTTAATACTTTTAGTCCGCTTATTATTACCCCTTTTACTTATTAAGCTAAGATTCTTTTCGTTAGTATTTATAAGTTTTATATTAGCTATAAATATATTATAAAATAGCTCTCGTAGCTTTTATTAACTAATATATTTATTAGTTCTAAGTTATTTAAGATTACGGAAATCTTAGTAAATAAGGCTTATAGTTTAGAATAGAGGATATCTTTTTTTTCCTCTATCTATATTACCTTATCCTCTAGGACGCTATAATATCCCGAAGCTATTCTTTTCCCTAATTATCGTCGGAGTTATATTCCTTAACTTAAGGTAGGATTTCCGTATAATTAATATAGGTTTCTCTTAAGGCCTTTTATTATAGCTTTTATAAGGGTTAGAAGTTATAGTTATATATAAGGTATATATTTATTCTATACTTAATATAAAAATTTAATATTTTATATTATTTTAGTACTAATTTTTCTATTTACTTAGCTTAAGGGGTATTTTATAATACTTAGGTAAGAGTTTTATTATAGCTGCTATCTTTCCCTTTTAGCTTTTTCTTCTTTTTATCTCCTATTATATTTATTAGGATATCCTTATCTACGTTTTTTCTTATACTTAGGTTTATAAGAACGCTCTTAGCGCCTCCTATATATTTATTCGGGTTAGGTTAGTATTTCTTAGCCGCCTTAAAAAAGCGTAAGGTTTATTTAAAAGACTAAGTAAAACCTTATAGGTAATCGATAAATAGGGAGTACTCGTAAGGTATATCGATAATAATTAGAAAATCTCGAAATATCGGGGAGAGAGCCCCGCGTAGCTAAGTTAGTTTTACGGAATTATCTTAACTTATAGATCTAATAGCGGTTACTAAGATCTCCTCGAATTTAGGGATAAAGTTACTAAATATTTACTTATTATAGTAAACTAAAGTCTAAAGCTTATCTTAAGCCCTCTTTTATTCCTAAATATTACTAAAAGTTTAATAAAAGTAATCGAAGAAGTTTTTCGGGCGCCTTTTCCTATTAGGGCTACTAAACTACTAAAAAGCTAATATTTTCTATATTTTATCCTTAGGAAAATAGTTTAGAATTTATACTTAAATATAATTTATATTTCTAGCTTTACCTTAAAGTTTATTAATATTATATTAGTAAATTAGTTAACTTATAAAAAAATAGAAAGAATTTAGTAATCTATCTTACTTAAGCTAAGGTTCTTTTTACCTTACGAGGGCTATATTAATCTAAGCTTAGTTAGGCGTAGCTTTAGTAAAAGTTAGTTTAACTAGGTCTATTTATAGTATTTTTTTAAAAGCGTCTATACGTATAGTTATAAGTTACTAAGCGTATTCCACTTCCTTCGTTACGAGGAAAATTATAGCTTATTCTTAGATAGTAGACTACGCTTCTTATAATATAGCCTTTTACTCCGCTTCCTTATTTATAAGAAAAGTATTAGCTTATTTTTTAAAGTGCTATTTTACGTATTTTAATATTTACTAATAACGTTCCTCCCTATCTTTTATTATATATTATATTACTTATATCTATTATTCTAATTACTAAACCCGCAGCTCTTACTATAAGGGTTATTAATATCTGCTAAGGCTAGCTTAAGATTACTAAAGCCTTTTTATCTAATCTTATAAGTTAGCTATTCTAATCTAATCTAATCTAATTAATTTATTAATATTAAAGATAAGGGTAGAAATTTATAAGAAAATAAATATATAATTCTATTAAGAGATTAGTTAAAGGGATACTTATTTGCTAAGCTATATATAATAATAATTATATATAGAGAGCTTCTAAGGAAGCCGTACTCTAGCGTGCTAAATAGCTATATATACCGCTTTTTCCTTTAGAGCCTATTTACCTTCCTATTTAACTATCCTTCCCGTTCCGTTCTATTTAATCCTTCCGCTGCAGGCCTCTAGGCCGGATAGCGGCAGCCTTATCGTTTAATCGTAAGGCTAATCCGTAAGTCTAATATTTAGGTTTATAACCTGAATATAATATAAGGGCTAGACCTTAATATAGAAGAAAAGCTAAATAACCTTAATTATAAGCTTAAACTTCCTAAAGGAATATTTATTTATCTAGTATTTTATATTTCCTTACTAGAAAAAGCACCTAAAGATACTAAATTAGAAGAAAATATCGAAACTATAGTATTAGAAGAAGAATACGAACCTAAAGCTATTATAGATAAAAAGATAGAAGAAGGTATAGTATACTATCTAATAAAATAGAAGGGATACCCTTCTAAAGAAAATACCTAGGAACCTGCTAAGCACTTAACTAAGGCACCTAAACTTATTAAAAAATTTAATAAAAATAAAGAAAAATACTTTTAATAAGAAGTTTTTAAGATTAAAAACCTTAGAAAGGGGAACGATACGAATAATATAATAATAGGAACCTTATATAAAATTTAATTAATTATTTTTTACCTTATTAAGTTTTTTCGGAATACTTTTTCTTTTCTTATAAGAATAAAAATAACTAATTAACTAACTAACTATTATTTATACCCTATATTATTCTTCTATAATAAAGTTTATAAAGTTATAAACTATAGAAAGGGGAACGTATAATAATCTAAAATATAAATACTAGTTAAGAAGTACTATTCTTATTATATAAGTAGTATTTATTATATAAATAGCTTAATAATATATTTTATATAATTAAGTAAAAATACTAGTATCTAGTATTTAAATTACGGCTAAACCTCGGAAGGTTAAATACCGGATAATAAGATAAGATAATAAAGATAAGAATAACGAATAAAATTCCTAAGATAAGAAGAATAGTTAGAGATAGTTAAAAACGGAAAGAAATATTAGCTATTATAAATAAAGAATTATTTATTATAATTTATTATTAGCTTAGAAGCTAATAGAATATAATAGAATAGAATAAAGCTATTCTATTCGCTAAGGAATATAGTAAATTTAAAATTAAGAGTTAATTTTAAAGTAGGATTTTAATTTTAAAATAAAAGAATATAATAGAAGTAAATAGAATAAGATAAAGCTATTCTATTCGCTAAGGAATATAGTAGATTTAAAATTAAGGGTTAATTTTAAAGTAGGAATTTAATTTTAAAGTAAAAAGAATACGATAAAAGTAAATAAAATAAGATAAAGCTATTCTATTCGCTAGTATATTTATAATATAAAGCTTCTACGGTATTTTATAGCTTTCTAGCTAGCTTATATAATTAGATAGTTTCTTAGAAAAGGAAAACTATAAAAGGAAGGCTTCCTTCCCTTGAAGGGTCTTTCCTTTCCTTTTTCTCTAAGCTTTTAATCTAAATAATTAGCACTATAAAAGCCTACTCTTTATTACCTTCCCCTACCTTATAAGATATTCCTATCTAGGAAGTTCTTACTTATTTATACTTTATAAATTTCCTATTCCGGCTACCTACTGCCCGGTTAAAGTAAGTAAAGCCCCCTACCTTCTTATTACCCCTTATCTCTCTTTATCTTTAGAAGCTTAGATTAAGGGCTATAGGTAAGATTAGGTAATTACGGGTACGATCCGTAACATATAAGGGATATAAGCTATACTTAAATAGCTAAGTTATATAAGGGTGCTTAGTTAAGTTTATATATATAATAAGTATAGAGTATATATAAGTATATATAATTAGTTAGCGCTGCGCGCGGGATAAGCGCAGGCTATATATAAATTATAACCTTAAGTATATATATTATATATATTTTAAAACCTTTTAAGTTATTTTATATTAATTAAGTTATTTTCTTATAAAAGTAATAAAGTGTAAAACTTTAATACTTATATATATATAGAAATCTTATAGCTTACTATTTATATTATATAAAGTAAAGTAAAGAAGAGTTTATAATAAATATTTTTATAAAAGTTATAATAATAAAAATATAGCTAAGTTAACTATACTTTTAAAAATATAATAAGCTAAATAAGATTAATAATAATTTATTTTTAGCTAAAATTATTTTAAGTACTTTAATATTATAATATATAATTAAAAAAAGGGGTTTACTTAAATAGCTTTTTTAAGGATTTTTTTTATTAAGTTTTTTAATACTTATTAGTTTTATATTTTATAAAAGTTTAAAATATTAAGTATTAAGTTTTTTATATATAATTTAAAATCTTTATAATTATATTATTAAAATAATATTCTTTATATAAATTTTTTTTTATAATTAGTTTTTTTACTTTTTTAATTTTTATAATTTTATATAATACTTTCTATTATATAAATATAAGCTTTTTTAATATAAAAAGATAAAACTTAATATATTTTTTTTAATTTTATAATTAAGTTATAAGTAATAACTTTTAAAATTAAAATTATTTTATTAAATAAAATTATTTTTTATCTATAATTTATTTTTACTTTTATTTCACTTTAAGCCACTTTATATATATAGTATATTAATTTTAATATATTTTATATAAGATCTTTTTATATACGTATAACTTTATAGAGAGGTATTATAAAACAGCTACTTTCTTATTTATTGTTAGATACGTTAATCTCACTGTCTTGCTACCTTAGCCATAGTGTTTAGCGCGCTTCCGTTCTTAAACCACTCAATCTGTGATTCGTTAAAAGTATGTTGCAAGGGCACGTTGAAAGGCTTTCCATCCGTGGGGTGCACAACCATATTAATAGGCTTCCCCACCGACAATTGGGTGATCGCGATGTCCACCTGATGTAATGGTCAGTTAGGACCACTATAACATAATACTGACGCCAAGTCCGTGCACACACCTTATCATCCGGCTTAATTTTGTCGTAGTCAGCTGGGTCAGAGAAAGTCAGAGGTAGCATCCCCTGCTTCTTCAAGTTCGTCTCATGAATACGCGCAAAGCTCCGTGTGATTATGGCTAGACCACCGAGATGTCGCGGTTCTAGTGCAGCGTGTTCACGCGAGCTTCCCTCACCATAGTTCCAGTCGCCGATCACCACCCATTTGGTTCCCTTTTTCTTGTAGTCACGGGCCACAGCAGGCACGGCATCCCATTCACCGGTCAGGCAGTTTTTCACTTTATTCGCCTCCCCGTTGGCCTCATTTACGGCTCCAATCAGCATATTGTTTGAGATATTGTCGAGATGCCCGCGGTACTTCAGCCACGGTCCGGCCATCGATATGTGGTCTGTCGTCGTCTTGCCTTGTGCTTTGATCAGGATAGGAATGTCCTTGGCATCCTTACCATCCCAAGGGGTGAACGGTTCTAGAACTTGCAGACGTTCTGAGGTGGGGGCGACCTGGACGTTGACAGTCGACCTCTCCTTTGGGGGAGCCTGGTATGTATCGTTGCCGGGGTCGAAGCCTCGGGTAGGGAGACCGTCGCCACCTGGCGGCTTCAACATGAACTCTTTACCGTCTTTGTCCGTCAACTTATCTGTGATAGGGTTAAAGTGTAGCGTGCCGGCAACGGTCAGGGCGACGACGACACTTGGCGACGTGACGAACGCATGCGTGGCCGGGTTACCATCGTTTCTACCAGTAAAATTGCGGTTGTACGATGACACAATGGAATTGGCCTCGCCCTTTTCGACATCTTTCCGGTCCCACTGTCCAATGCAGGGCCCGCAAGCATTTGCAAGGACAATACCACCGAACTCTTCAAATGTCTCGAGCTGTCCATCTCGCTCAATTGTGGCCCGAATTTGTTCTGAGCCGGGAGTGACTGTAAAGGTGGACTTGGCCTTGATACCGTGGTCCAGTGCATCGCGAGCAATCGAAGCCGCGCGGGACATATCTTCATATGAAGAATTCGTGCAGGAGCCGATAAGGCCAACCTTGAGCTCGGAAGGCCAGTTGTTCTCCTTCACGGCCTTGCTAAACTGGGAGATTGGGGTAGCAAGATCCGGCGTGAAAGGACCATTGATATGAGGCTCAAGCTCAGACAGGTTGATCTCGACATGTTGATCGTAATTGGCGCCCGAGTCAGCACACAATTCGGTGGCATATGATCTGGCAAAGTCGGCAATATCTTCCCGCTTCGTGGCGACGAGATATTCGTGCATGCGGTCAGTGAAGGGGAAAACAGATGTTGTTGCTCCAATTTCAGCTCTGCGAGGGGTGCGAATTAGCTTTCGAATCTTTTGGTTCTGTCGATACTATAACGAACCCCATATTTCCAATGGTGGCCATGCCTGTACACGCAATGGTTTCGACGCCGGGACCTTTGATGGTAAGTCATGAGTTAGAGATTGGCATTTCTCCTACTCATCCGATCATGAGGGGTCTTCGAAACTCAGGCCCGATCTCAGGCCAATTATTCAACGTGGTAGGAGCACGCCTCACTCACCATGGAATTCAACAATTGCTCCCGTGCCGCCTTTTACTGTTAACAATCCCGCCAACTTCAGAATAATGTCTTTTGCCGAGGTCCAGCCAGACATTGCGCCTGTGAGCTTCACGCCGATGATCTTTGGGGCCTTAAGTTCCCAAGGCAGGCCAGCCATGACGTCGACGGCATCTGCTCCACCCACACCAACCGAGATAGTCGCCAGCCCGGATGCATTGGGGCTGTGTGAGTCGGATAGAGGGACGTTAGCTTATCGTTGACCACACATGTCAATTACAACTTACTACCAATCATCAAGCACCCCGGAAAGGCATAATTCTCCAAAATGATTTGATGAATGATACCAGAGCCCGGTCGCCAGAAACCTATGTTGTACTTGGCACAGGCGGAGGAGAGAAAGTCGTAAACTTCCTTGTTGGTGGATATGGCACGCTCCAAGTCTTTCTCACCGCCTACTTGAGCCTCGATTAAGTGATCGCAATGCACAGTGACTGGGCTTGCCACCTGGTCCATGCCGGCAGACATAAATTGCAGAAGAGCCATCTGGGCGGTTGCATCCTGACAAGCCACGCGGTCGGGCCGAAGCTTTAGGTAAGACTTGCCACGCTCGATATCTTGAGAGTGAGGGTCGTCGAGGTGTGAGTATAGAATCTTCTCGGCCAAGGTGAGAGGGCGGTTCAGCCGGCTGCGAACGACAGCGAGGTTCTCAGACATTTTCTTGTAGTTGATGAAGTTGTTGTCCTCCCAGTTATTCTGACGCACCTGTGAGGCCAGTCAGGGGTTATACTTCTGTCAGTGACTCCATGCTAAATTCACACTCACCTTGCGGTCGAGATGCGATACGCCGACTGTAGCAAGTCGGCGAGTATTAGCGGCCAAGGCAGAGACGGTGACACGGCCGCGGGCAAGGCTGCCCAAGGCCTGTCGAGAGGCGAGCATAGTGAGCGAAGTCACGGAATCGATGTGGCACGTTACTGGCAGGGAAGAGGGAACAGCTCTGAAGATGACAAGTGTGCGCGGTGATCCAGAATACCAAAGGTTGTTTAGGCGTGCAACCGATGAGACCTCGGTTTGAATTAGTGCTCTTCGTCAGCGAATCAGAACCCGGGCAAAGTAATATTCTGGGCACGTACCATGTAGCTACGGATACTGCGGTATGACATGCGCCTGTGTCAGAGGGGCCAGAGCTAAGACAACTTCCCTCCCGCATAATCCCGTTTTGCCCCACTATTAATATAATAGGCGGATTAACAATAGAACTCTAATAGCTCTTAATTTTAGCTTTAGCCTTAATTCTTCAGAAATCATAGTACTAACCTAAGCTTTAATAAAATTAAAATATAATTATAATATTAATAATTATATTTATTATAGCTTATAATATTAAGATAATAATTATTTTATTATTAAAAATAAAGATTAAAAAAACCTTTTAAAAAGTAAAACTAAGAGAGTTTTTATAATATAAGTAGATTAAGAATCTATTTTTATATTTTTAGCTTTATATATATTCTTATAAAGCTTTAAAGTATAATATATTAAAAATAAAAATAAATTATAAAAGTTTTATACTTAATATTATAGCCTTAAATATATTAAATAAATAATAATATTAATATTATAAATAAAGATTCTAAGCTAAGGAGAAAAGAAGAAAAAAAAAACTCTTATAAGCGAAATCTTAATAAAATATATAATAGTATATACTAATAAGTTATAATAAAGTTATAAAATAACTATATATAAAAGATAACTATAAGGTTATATAAGTATTATAAAGCTATTATAACTTAATACTAAAACTAGTTAGAAGATATATAATATATTTCCGGTTATAATAGAGTAGTTAAATATAAAAGGTAAGTCCTTAAACTACGCTAGGGTCCTAGATAAGACCCCGGGAGCTATAATTTATATTATAAGGAGTTTACCCCTAAGTTGTAATCTCCTTATATATAGTTTATAATAGTTTCTAATATTATAATTCGGTAAAGATTAGCTTTACTCTTAATATAACTCTTAATATAAACCTCTATAATTTATACTTATATACTCTCTTTTCTTTTTTTTAACCTGCTTATCGCTATCTCTTTTTAGTATATTTTATATAAGCTTCCTTTATATAGATATAAGAGAGAGTATAGTAAAATTCTTATAAAAAGCGCTTATATTTCCTAATAATTTCCCTTAAGGCTTTTCTAAGTAATTTTATAATAAGGTTACTAAGAGTTATATAAATATAATTAGAAATCTTCCTAAATTATTATAAAATATTTAAAAGAAATCTTTATAAATATTAATATATAATATTACTTCTTAATAAAAGTTTTAATATATATATTAAAATTAATAATATTTACTATATAATAAGGTATTAGAGGAAATTATACGGAGGACGCCTTTAAAAGACTTTGCCTAGCATAAAATAATCCCTATCGGAAAGAAGGAATTCCTACATAAATATATAGATAATAGTATATCTAGGCTATAGGCCTGCTATCACAGCGTTAGGGCAGTTGTTTAGGGCCTGGCCCCTTAATCGGTAGTATATAAAGCGCTAGGATTCGGCAATTTACTACGCTAAGAGAACTACCTATAGTGGCTACGCGTAGGATAGAAGTACCTGCCCTGCAGATTTACATAATAAATTGCTTTTTTCTTATAGGGGTTAATTTTAGCCGGGCAAGGTCTTTCGAAAGCGTCCTCCGTAATATTATTATAATTATTATTTTTATATTTATAATTTATTATAATTATAAGGGATTTAAGCTATGCCCGAATAGCTAAGTCACGTGGGGTAATTAGTTATTTCCGCGCGCAGCGCGCGCGCGAATTACTTACCCCTATTAGGCGTTATAACCCCTTTTCTATAATTTTTTATAATCGTTTTAAATAATAGAGTCACCTCCTCGTAAATAGCCCGGAGGCCGAACCCTTATATAGAATAACTATTATTATAATAGATAACCCTATCTCTTAAGAGGTAATTATCGCCTAGCTATAATAATAATAAGCGATAATTTCTAAGCTATAAGAGGTCTTATAAGTATAACGCGATATTATTTACTTTTTAATATAATACCGGTAATTTTAGCTAGAGCTTTCGCTATAATTTTTATATTAGAAACCTTTTTTATTTAGCTCCCTTTTTAATAGTAATAAAACTTTTTTTTTAGCTTAGCAGGCTCTAATATTATATAAGCTATTAGCGGATCGCGCCTTTATCGGTAATAATTATAATTAATAGGTTTTCCTTTATTAATATTTATTATTTACTATTTAGTTAAAAGTAGCTCTATTTTTTAAGTAAAATAAGGAATATTAATATTAAATCGAGACCTTTTTTAAATATCTCGATATAATATTTACTAACCTTTACCGCTATTAGATAGCTATAATAAAGTTAGAAAAGCTCTCTTAAGGTATTTCTAAGTTATTCTCCGATTTCCTTATTTATTTTAAGGTAAAACTATCGCTTTTAAAAAATATTATATAAGTAAATAAAATTAAGGTAATATATCTATATCGCGTACTTACTCCTAAATTATAACGCTATTATTTTAGATATAATATTCCTTTTAATAATTATATCTTAGCTATAGCTTATATCTATTTTATTATTATTAATATTAAGTTATTTTAAATTAAAAATAAAGGTTAAATACTTTTTTCCCTTACTCTTTCCTTAGTAGCTTAGGATATTAATATACTTATAATAAATATCCGCTAAATTAGTATAATTTTAAAGCGTTCTTCCCGCGGTTAGAAACGCGGTAAATATAAAAAATAGCGTTTAGAACCCCTAATACGGGACGTGTAATAACACCCCTACGAATCGCCTAACCTCTTATAATATTTCCTTAGGATTTCCTAGAATTTCCCGCCTTAGGATTTTACTTAGATTTCCCCTAGAAACTTTATTACCTTTACGCTTAGGAAATTACTAGAATTTCCTCTTAGGACTTCTTTATAATAACTCTTAGGATTTTACTAAGATTTTTAGTAAAATCTAGTATTAAAATATACTTTTAGAAATCTCTAGATTTTACTAGGAAATCCCCGTATATTAGGAAATTACCGCGTACTAGGAAATCTTTATTTTATTAATATACTTAGAAATTACCGTAAAATCCCCTTAGGTAAATACCTTTAAGATTATACTAGGAAATTTTCCTTAAGCTCCTAGCTATATAATTCGTTTAATATTCCTTTAGGTAATAATTTAAATTCTTTTATAATTATTATTTTAATTTTTAAAAAACTCTTACTTATATTTATATTTTTTATAATAGCTATTTTATAATCTTATAATTAGTAGCTAGCCCGTCTCCCTTTCCTATATATTATATCTAATAGCTAGCTTAATATATATAACTATTAATAGATTATATATATAAGCGTATATTAACTAGTAATAATTCTATATTTTACTAACTTATAAATCTTTAGCTATTAAAATAATAAGTTAAACTTAAAATATTTTTTATTAATAAAACTTTATAAGCGTAGATTTTTAGCTTAGAAAAAAGCTTTATTATATTTATTACTTAACCTTAACTATATATTATTTTTTTACTCCTAAACTCCTTAAAGTAATCGAGGAAGAAGTTATAGCTAGGAAAAAAAAAGCTTATATTTTTAATATTTATAAAATAGTAAAGAAACCTTATTCTTTTAAAAATAAATTTCCTCTTTTATAATATAGGGAAATAAAGCTAGTTTAAAAATACTTACTATATTAAGATAATCTCTAAGGAATTAGGTTACTTATTATAATCGAACTTTTCCTAACTAATCTAAATATTATAGTAAATTATAATTTACTATTTAAATAAGTAAATTAATTAAAATATATATTTAATAATATCCTTTACTTATTTAAAATTCTTTTAGAAAATTAGCTACCCCTTATTTAAGAATATTTTTAAACTATAAGTAATACTAAAAAAAAAAATAAGCTACTTACTTTACTAGAAAAAAATAAGGAAAATACTAAAATCCCCTTTTAGGAAAAAGGTAAGGAGGAAACCTTTTTTTAGGATAAAGGTAAGAAAACCTCTACGCTATAAGAATCCTCTCTAAAAAGAGAACTATCTACCTTAAGAAAGAATACCTCGAAGAGGTAATATTTCCTAGATCCTCCTATAATATCTTTTAATTCCGGAAAACCTTTTTTACTTTTAGCGGAAAAGGAAAAAATAATATAGATAATTAATAATATACTTTACTTCTATAATATCGTACCTTAAAACTTAGATTATTTTAAATATATTAACTTAAATAATAATTTATAATTATATAATTAATTAAACTTATAAAAACTATTTAAATAATAAGTTAAGTTATAAGTTAAAAATATTAAATAATTTAAACTTATTAGTATTTTTAATATTATTTTTAATTAGATTAAAGAAACTAATTAAATTATTATTTACTAAAATATTAATTAATTTATAAACGCTTTAAAATAAGTTACCGCCTAAAGCGAGGATTATATAAATAAACTTATATAATTTATTCCCTCTCTTTTTTAGGGTTATATTATAAAATAATATTTAAGAGATCTAAACCTTTAAATTAGATTAAAACTTACTTTTCCTAGTTTAGGAATTTAAAAATAAGTAAAAGCTTTTTAGAAAAAGTTTACTATCCGACCTAATATTACCGCTTTTATTATATAAAAATAAAGCTTTATATTTTAAGATATACTTACTAGAAAAGATTTCTAATTATAAATATCTAAAATAAAAAGAATAGCTTAAGTAGCTTTTTATTCCGAATAATTTATACTAATAATTATCTTCTCTTAACTTAATATCCTATTTTAGGAAACTTTCTAATAGCTAATTAGCGAAAATACCTTAAATAACTAAATATATAAATATAAATAATTTATTCTAAACCTCTAAACTAAGCTAACTAAAGGAACTTAAGGTAATTTATAAAATAACGCTATTTAATATATAGCTTTAGGTAAGTTACCCTAACGTAAATATAAGGTAAATAATTTTAAGGAGAAATCCTTACGAAATCCGGACCGCTAACTAAATTATAAATTAAATAACTTTCCTAGAAAGCTAATAGATAATACTTAGAAACTTTTCGATAAGAATATTAAGTTTAAAATAAAGATAAAATAGCCTTTCCTAAAAAAAAATAGAGAAAGCTTAAAAGGTAATCCTATCTTTATTAATTTTACTTACGAATTTACCGATTAAGATCTTAATACTAACGGAGTTTTTATAATCTTTTTTAAAATATATAATATAATCCTTAATATCTTAAAATATAATCCGGATAATAAAACCGACTTATTTAAATTATCTAAGGCCGAAAAAGATAAGTAATTAGCTAATAACTTATATTATCTTATTTTAAATTTTAAAAAACATAAGATAAAACCTTTTAATATTATTAGAAACCTCCTTCCTAAAAACCTTCTTATTATCGAAGTTACTTTTTAGATAACTAATTTTCCTCTAAAATAAGTTTCCTATTTTTCCTATATAAAGATTTTAGTATTTAGTAAAAATAAACTATCTAACGCTATAAAAATATATATCGATATTAAAGTAAATAAATTACTTATTAGGAAAAACTTACTTAATAAGTTTAATAATATTAATTATAATCTAATAATAATTCGAGGCCTAAATAATATTAAATTAGCCTTAACTTATAGTTAAGCTACTTTTATTTTATATATTATTAGTAAAATTAACGGTAAGTTTTATATTAGTAAGTTTAAAGCTAGCGCTTAAGTTATCGAGTATTTTCTTACCGGAGTTCTATTAAGATAAGGATTCTTAATCCCTTATAGAATTAATATTCTTAACTTTTAATAAGAGCTTTAAATTTAATTTTACGAAGGAATATATATCGAATACTATTCTACTTATAAAGGACTAGCTATTTATAAATATATAATAGCCGCTTTAGTAATAATAATCCCTCCTTTTTTAATAAGTATAATTTTAATATTAATTAGAGATCCTTTTAAGAATCGTAACCTTATCTTTTTCCCCGACTCTTATTTCCTCTTAAGTTTAATTATTCGTAACTATTTTTATTTAACTATTTTTAACTTAAGTAATAAACTAATCTTTTTTAAACGAAAAGAAAAGGTTAATATTATATTAGATCTTAATAATTAATTTTCTTTTATAATCCCTTAATAAATTACTAAGAAAGACTCCTTAGATAACCCTAATAAATATTTAACGCTAAATTCTCTTTTAGACTAAATAATATTATCTAATAAAACTAATACTAACTTACCTCTTATTAATATTTCGGATCTAAGTTAACCTTATTAGTTAGGTATTTTTAAGATACCCGATATCTTAGAAATTAAAGGAGAATACGGCGTTAAAATCTATATACTAGATTTTTAGTTATCTAGAAAGGTAAAATAATTTTACGATTCTTTTCCGAAACTCTAGGAAGATACTAAACTAATTAATTTACCCCCTAAGCGGTATCTAAAAATCCCCCTTATTAATAATTAGTATAAGAAAAAACTTAATTTATATCCTTATCTATTAAATAAACCTAATTAGGATTTCCTTAATAAAAAATATAATAATATATATTTATAAGGTAAAATAAAATAAGCGCTTAAAGCTTTACCTTTTACTAGCTTATATTTTATTATTTAGAGAAAAGGTAAATTATATATTATTAATAACTTATAAGCTTTAAATAGCGTAGCTATTCCCGATATATATCTAATACCTCTCCCTTAAGATATAATCTATAAATTAGCGGGTAAAAAGATTATTTTTATTATTAATATTTAAAGCTTTTTCTATTAGTTTCTTATCTATTTAGATTACTAAGAGCGGTTTACGATTATTTACTACCGCGGATTAGAGAGGGCTATAGTCGCTTTTATAAGGTATAAAAATTCGCCTGCTTATATATAAAGATTTATTAATTATATTCTCCGACTATATAAAGTATACGCTATTAGATATATTAACGATATAGTAATCTTCTCCGACTTTCTAGAAAATTATATTAAATATTTATTTACTATATTTAATCTTTTTATTAGTATAAATCTTTCCCTCTCCGCTTCTAAATTATTCCTTTATTACCTATTTATAGAAATATTAAGGTATTATATTAATAGATTTATACTAATAAATACTTAATTTTAGGTAAAAGCCTTATAAGATATTAAGTTTCTTAATACCTTATAATATCTTAAGTAGTAAATTAAATTAGTTAAATAAATAAAATATCTTATTTCTTATTTTATATAATAAATTAACTTTTTTTAGAAATATAAAATAGTAATATTCTAAGAAAAATAGGAAAATAAAGTACCTATTACTAAATTAAAAAGAAATACCTTTACCTCTTAGTTTAAGATTATCCTAATAAAGGAAAAAACTAACTATTTTAATAATATTACTAATATTTTTTATAATAATATTACTTTTAGTTAGTTTTTTCCTAATTATTAACTTTTTTTATAAATTAATACCTCCTAAGAGAATAGTTTTATAGCTTATCTTTTCTATATCGATAATAAGGAATCTTAGAAACTATTTTTAGCTTCGCCTTAGTAGTTTATTAAACTTATTTACTATTTTAATTATACTTTTAAACTAGCCGAAATTAGATATTACCTAACTAAACTTAAAATCTCTTACTTAATATAAGCTTATTATAAATTTTAGACTTATTTAATCGAAACCTAAAAACCGAAAATTATAATTTTTACGGATTATACCGTAATTTTAATAATTATAAAATAGACTTCTTTTTTTACTATTAGTATAAGGAGTAATAATTACCTTACTTTTATTTCTTAGTTTCTAAGTTAATACCTTTTTAAAGTCTAATATATCTTAGGTATTTTTAATATTCTTATAAACTCTCTCTTATACCTCCCCTTAAAAATAATCTTAGAAAAAAGATAAGGAGAACTTAAGTATATCTAAGAGGATTATATTAACTAAGACTATATACTTATTTCCTTAAAGGCTATTCTTAATAACGCTTTCTAATATAGGATTTCCGAAAAATATCTTCTTAATATATAATAGTCCGAAATTTTAAAGTAACTTAAAAATAAAGATTTTTAGGAAGGACTCCCTTTTATCTAAGTAAATAGCTTATTATATCTCGAAAATATTAATAATTAATAATAACTTTATATTTTTAAAAATTACGCTAAAGAAATTATTTCTAAGTATTATTTTTATAAATTTTATACTAATTAAAGATATATATAAGCTAAACTCTCCTCTAATTTTATTATTTCTTAATTAAAAAAAAGATTAATAATTTTATAGATAAATATAATATTTATAAATATAATTAAATTAATAAATAGCCTCCTTTTAAGGAAATAGTTTTAATTTATTTTTTAGTAATTCTTTTTTATATAATTATAATAAACTTTATTACCGGACTCCTTTTAGTCTTTTTAGAAAACTTACTTTAGTTTAAACCCGAAGGAAAGTTTTATAATACCCTTTTTACCGTTACTAATAAGTTCTCGAAGATATATATTTTAACCCCTAAATATAATTACTTTACCGCTAAAAAATAAGCTTAGTAGCTATATTATAAGCTTACCTATTATAACTAAAGATTTCTAAAATAAATTATCTCTAATTAGAATTTAAAGTTTATATCTAAGCTTTAGAGGACCTTATAGTTTACTTTTAGTATTAAACTCCTAATATCGACTATATATTACCTTTAGACGGATAGTTTATTTAAAAAATAAAATTAAATTATTAAAATCGCTTTTAGATTCTTCGCCGCTAATTTCCCGATAAAGCGATAAATTAACGCCTTACCGGCTTTTTAGTTTTCTCTAAATAATTCCTTCTTCTTAATTATTAAGATTACGCTAAGTAAGTTATTTACTAGATTCTAGATAGATAATAATCTCCGTTATCTAAGCGATTAAGTTTCTCCTAAATCCTAGGAAATATTAAAAGATAAGGTAGTTATTTTTATTACCTACGCTTAAGCTATAATAAAATAACGTTATAATAAGAAATATTAGAAGCTTAAGTTTAAGTCCGGTAATTAGGTTTAGCTAAAACTTAGGAAAAGATATTCTATTCTTAATAGATAAGTAGCGAAGCTTTCGGAATAATAAACTAAGCCTTTCCGCGTAATCGAATAAATTAGCTATTTAGCTTATTAATTAAATTTTAATAATTTTATAAATATCTATCTTATTATATTAATTATATAACTTTAATTAGCTAACGTTTTAGGAGAATAACTTAGCCCTAAGCTTAATACCGATAACTATAAGATCGAACGAATCCTTAATAAGAGAAAAGTTAAAAAAAGATAAAGTATTACTTAAATAAAGTATCTTATATATTAGAAAGGATACCCGAATAATAATAGTTAATAAGTAGCCGAAAAGGATTTTTAATAAAAGAAGATAATTGAAGAATTCGAGAAAGAAAAGGATAAGTTAGAAGCCTAGCTAGATATTATTAGGAAAAAATATATAAATACTCTTAAAAAGTACCGGCTATTAAAATAAGGTAAACGAGTTACCTAGTAACGAACGCGTAAAATCTCTAAGAAATAATAAACCTAACGCGTTACTATTTATATTAGATTTCCTTTTATTTTCCTACTTTTCTCTCTCTTACCTTTTCTCTCTTCTATTTATCTTTTATTATCCCCCTCTATATTTCCTATTTTTATTATATCTTTCCTACGTATTATATTTATTCTCTTTATAATTATTCCCTTTTATTTTCTAATTCCTTTTATTATTATTATATTATTTCTTTCTTTTATACTTAAAATTAATCCGCCTTATAATAATCCCTATTATTCTCGCGATAAAACTTACCGTAAGCTATTTTACGAATAGCTAATTTATACTCCCCTAGCACTTATATATAAAGGCTTTAAGAAAGTTATTTAGCTATTTAGAAACCTCGCTAAGCTTTAATATTTATTTAAATTACTTACCTATAAATTTAATAATTAGAAATTAAATAACTATATAATATTTATCGCTTAAAAATAGGCACTCTAAGTAAAAAGCTATAATTTATCTTTTAGTAAATTAAATAATTATATTTACTATATCGACTAAAAAGTAAAAAGATAAGCTAACGGCGAAAAACTCCCTAATAACGAAGATTATAATTCTAAGCACTTACTCTTAGATAACGAATACTTTAGCTTCGATAACTCCCTACTTAAAGTTTCTAAAATTATAGCGCTTAAATATTCTACTCGATAAATTACCGCGGTATCTTTTTCTACCGCTAGCTTTACCTTTAAAATACCGGCCCCCTTAATAAGAAACCGTAGCCGCCCTCTATTATCGTATTCCCTTACTAATATTAAAAAAAATATCTTTCCGTAATCTAAATAACCCGGAAAGAACTATTATAGCGTATATATACTATTAAAAGTTATAAAAGATTATATTAAGGGCCTAGTTAGTAGGTAAGTTTACTAAGACTCCGAAAAGTTAGAGGAGATTAAAAAAATCCTAGCTATTATCTCGTATACCGATTACTTTAGTAAAATAGAACGAATAGTATTAGCGGCTATAGAAAAAAAAACTAAGGTTAAGGAAATAACTCCTATCTTTAGTAAATCCCTAGTAAGGCGATTTATTATTCCTCTTACTCTAACTTAATAGAGCGTTCTTAGAACCCTTAATAAGTAAACTCGCTTTACTTTTTAATAACTTAAAACCCCCGTAATAGTCTCTAAAACTATAATCTAATTTTAAGAAGTTTTAGAAGCTAAAAATATTAAAAAAGCCGATAATAACTTTCTAATAACTTACTACGATAATTTAGTCTAAGTTATTAAATACTCTCTTACCTTTTTTATAATATATTATAATAAGTAAGCTTTAGTATTTTAAGATATAAATATCGCTTTAATTTAAGTAACTTATTTTAATAAGTACCTCGCTAAATATAATATTTCCCTTAGCTTAAGTTATATAGCGAAAATATTTAATATTAGTAATAAATAAGCCCCGTAATAGTCTCTAAAACTATAATCTAATTTTAAGAAGTTTTAGAAGCTAAAAATATTAAAAAAGCCGATAATAACTTTCTAATAACTTACTACGATAATTTAGTCTAAGTTATTAAATACTCTCTTACCTTTTTTATAATATATTACGATAAGTAAGCTTTAGTATTTTAAGATATAAATATCGCTTTAATTTAAGTAACTTATTTTAATAAGTACCTCGCTAAATATAATATTTCCCTTAGCTTAAGTTATATAGCGAAAATATTTAATATTAGTAATAAATAAGTTATTAATTTCCCTATTTTTATACTTATCTTACTCGATATTCCCGCTTTTAAGAATATATTAATTAATATTAATAAGGTTACTATATTTATTAATAAAAAGGCCGCGCTTAATAATTTAGGGAAAATTCTAAAATTTTACGAGAGAAACTATTAGGACTCGTATATTTATATAAGAGAATAAATATATCTACCTAGTAAGAATATCGTTATACTATTACTAGCTATTACTATTAATTATATACTTTTATTAGCTTAAAGCGATATTATCGGAAATAAAATAACCTTAAACTTTAGTAATATTCCGGTTTTTAATATCTTAAATTTAGTTAAGATAGCTCCTAATAACGTTACGAAAAAGCTATATAGTTAGATAGGCTAATTAGTTAAACCTTCTAATAATACTAAATATACTATAATTATTAAACTTATTAACGCGGACCTTTTCGTTAATATAATAATAAACTAAGGTATTCCTTAGCTCTCTATATAATATTAGCACGAACCGTAGTAAAGAAATACGTTAATAACGCGCTCTATACTAAGAGCATACGTTATACCGTTTAACTATTAATACGTAACGGTCTTTATATTTATTTAACTATTAATAAGTAATAAATCTCTAAGTTATTTAACTATTAATAAGTAATAATTATTATATCTACTAAGCTTAGGTAAGAACCCTATAAATTAATATACTTTTAATATCGTTTTTTAATATCTTTACGATATAGTACTAGTTATATACTATTTATCTTATACTTTATACGCTATAAATAGAGAAAGAATATCGGCCGTAATAACTAGCTATATAAAGCTTATTTACTATAAACTGCTTACGATATACGCTTAAAGATAAGCATAACTATCTATAATATAGTTAACCTTACTATTATTTATAATATCTTAGACGCCTCTATCTTCGTAAAGTATACTATACTTAAAGCTATAAACTATATCTCTTACGCTAGTTACGGTAAGATTATCCGTATTCGCTCTTATATTATTATAAGCGCTAGTTTATATAATAAGGATAGTAAGATATTTTCCTTTATTTTATTTCTTTATTTTATATATTATATTATATCCCTATTATTTTTATTTTTCTTTCTTAATATTATAATACCCTTTACCGTAACGTATATTCTTTTATATATATCTAATATATATTATAATTCTCCTTTATTATTCTTATCTTATTCTTTTATTTCTTTCCTATATTATATAGATTAATTTAGTTCTCTATACGTAGATCCCCGATAATATTTCTTAATTTATAAATAGATATAGTTATTAAAGTTAATATAAAAAAAGCCTTCGAGTATAATAATAGTTTCTAAAGTAAAATAGGAAGTTAATAAGGCTATTAGAATTCTTTTTTAGCTTAGGGAGTTAATATAGGATATATAATAATACCCCTATAAATCGCCTAACCTCTTATAATATTTCCCTAAGATTTCCTAAGATTTCCCGCCTTAGGATTTTACTTAGATTTCCCCTAGAAACTTTATTACCTTTACGCTTAGGAAATTACTAGGATTTCCTCTTAGAACTTCTTTATAATAACTCTTAGGATTTTACTAAGATTTCTAGTAAGATTTAGTATTAAAATATACCTTTAGAAATCTCCGGATCTTACTAGGAAATCCCTATATATTAGGAAATTACCGTATACTAGGAAATCTTTATTTTATTAATATACTCGGAAATTACCGTAAAATCCCCTTAGGTAAATACCTTTAAAATTATATTAGGAAATCTTCCTTAAGCTCCTAGCTATATAATTAGCTTAGTATTCCTTTAGGTAGTAATTTAGATTCTTTTATAGTTACTATTTTAATTCTTAAAAGATTCTTACCTATACTTATACCTTTTATAGTAGCTATTCTATAATCTTACGATCGGTAGCTAGCCTATCTCCCTTTCCTATATACTATATCTAGTAGCTAGCCTAGCATATACGACTACTAGTAAATTATACGTATAAGCGTATATTAACCCCGCTAGTTACTATTTTAAGCTTAACTTTTACTATATTAATAAGGCGCGAATCCTATTAGTAAACGGGCTATTATTTCCTTATTATAAGCTTATAAGATATTTTATATATTTTACGAATTAAAATATTATCTCCCTTTACCCCGCCGGTTTCTTTACTTTTTAAAATATTTAACTTTAGTAACCTTTTTAATAAAGAAAAAGTAAGCGTTTTTCCCCCTTATCGCGGTATATATAATTATTATATTTATTTATAATAGTAGCCTAATAGATTTTTACCGCTATTACTTTAAGGGTTATTATATAATATATTATATAAATACCTCCTTAAAATATAAAAATAAATTACTAATCTAATAAATAAAAAATAGATTCGTATAAGCTTATTATTTATAGCCGCCTTAGTTCTCTTAGCTAAAAAGCTTAGAAGTAGCTAGCGGTTTTACGTTAATTATCGAGCCTTAAATTAATTTACTAAGTAGGACCGCTATCCCTTACCCCTCGTAAAAGAAACTTTACGTAGCCTTTCTAGCGCCCGGTAGTTTACTAAACTTAATATACGCGCTACCTTTTATAAGATATATATTATAAAAAGTAAGGAATATTTAATTCCTTTCCGTATATATTTTAGGCTATTCGAATACCTTATCTACTTTTTTAGTTTTGCTAGCGCCCCCGCCTTATTCTAATAATATATTAATATTTCCTTAAGTAATTCCCTTAGGGATTTTATTATTATTTACTTTAATAATATTCTTATCTATTTAAATAGCTTACTTTTAGATTATTAAATAAAAGTTTATATTATTTTTATAAAATTATAATAAGCTAGATTATATTTAAACTTTAATAAATATATATTTATAGTTTATAAAGTTAAATATTTTAAGTTTATTATCTACGCTAAATAAAAAATACGCCCGAACCTAGCTAAGATTTTAGTAATTAGAGACTAAGAGGTATTAACTTACGTAAAAAGTATATATAGTTTTATTAGCTTTATAAACTTTTATCGTAATTTTATCTCTTAGTTTTCTTCCTTTATAGCCTTATTTATTACTTTTATAAAACGTAACGCTTTTTTTAATTAGACCTTAGCTTATTAAAACGCTTTTAAGTAACTTAAAAATATATTTATCTCCTCCCCTACCTTTACTTAGTAAAGCCCTAATCTTAATATTATTATAAAGGTAAACTATTTAAGTAAGGTAATCGGTAGCTATCTCTCTTAGCGCGGTTAGGATTAAATCTTATAGCTTATAATATATTTCTTTTAAAAGCTTTAGCTTATAGAATAGAATTATATAATTTATAATAAAGAATTTCTTACTATTATTTATTATTTTAAAGCATAGTTAGCTAAACTCCGAAGCGTTTTCTTTTTATTTACTATATTTATAAATTATAAAGTTTTAAAATATTTTATAACTCCTAAAGCTATATTAGAATATTAAGCTTAATAAGCTAAAATATTTACTCTTTTTAACTTTTATTTATAATACCGCTTAAGTAAGTAAGCTACTTAGCTTAATACCCTCTCTTATTATAATTAGGAGCGATAATATACCGCTTTATATTTTAGCTATATTATATAGCTTTTATTTATTTATTCCTTTAAATTATAACTAATTTAAAGTTAAAATATTACCTTTATAATACTAGCTTTTTTTATAAATAAGTATTTAAGGAAATTATAGCTTATAGCGTTATAATCCGACCCGCTTTATATAATATAATATACTACGCTATAAGAGGGCGCTTAAAAGTTCCTTTTTAAAGCGGGTATAAAAGAGTAAATTATAAACTATTTTTTTTCCGCTAGTAGCTAGCTATAGTTTTAAAGCTAACTCTAAGTACTTAACTAAGAACTTTTAATAATTACCTTAATTTAAAAAACTTATAATTCCTTACTTATAAGGCACCTTAGTAAAAATATTATATTTATATTACTTTATTATTATTATTACTAAGATAATATATTAGCTAATATAGCGCGATTTATTTAAAATTATTATTATTATAAGAATTACCTTTAACGCTATTATTACTAAAGCTTACTATAACTATTATTACTTTTAGAGAAATACTAAGTAATTATCTTCGTAAATTTTATAATAAACTTACTTATTATAAATTCTTCTTAGCCCCGCTTCCTTATAGTTATTACTAATTAGCTATTAAAATATATATAGCTAAAAATAATAATATTTATAAAAGCTAAGTATTATATAAGATATTTTATTTATATTTAGTAGTATTTTTATAGCTTTCTTATAGCTATTATATCTAACTATAATTTAAATTAGATAAGTTACTTTTAGTTAACTTTTTACCGCCTTATAAGTATTAAATAACTTATATTAATAGCTTATTACTTATAAACTAATAATAATATAAAATAAATAAATTAAAAGGTATAAGCTATCCTTTATTATATAATATTATTTTTTTAGCTTAACTAGCTTTCTTACTTACTTACTTACTAACTTATATTAAATAATAAAAAGTTATTTATAATAAGCGTAAATCTAAACTACTTATTATATAAATATAACTTAAACCTTATCTAATAGCTATTTATATTTTCCGCACTAATTACCTCCTTAAAAAGGCGTGCTATTATCTTCGCTTAATATCTATAAGAAAGTATTTAGCTAGCTTAGGTATCTATTACGTAAGCTTAATAAAAGTAATAGGACGCCTCTAATAATACTTATCGCCTTACGAAATAATTCTAAATTAGTAATTTTATATAATTAGATTTTTACTATATTTATTCTAACCGCTTATCTAAGAAACTTAATTACCTTAAAGCTAAGTATAAAATTATTATTATCTTATCCTTTTTAACTATTACCCTTAATACTCTAAAAAATATATATTTTATATTTTATATTAATTTACTTAAGTATACTATATATAATCTACTTTTAATATAATCCCTTATTAATAGCTATCTTAAACCTTTTTTATAATTTTCTAATAATAACTTATCTTCTAATAAATATAAGATTAAAGAAATCCTTACTATAAAGAATATTTATAGGCGACGCTTATAAGGCTAACCCTCTTATTATTAAGTATTAGTAAAATAGAAAAAATATATTACGCTAACTTAAAAGCTATTAGATAGCTTATAATATTATATTATTTTAGATAATTATAAGTTACGCTAAGGAGATATTTATATATATAATAACTTTAAATATACTTTCTTATTTAAACTTAATTAAGTAAATAATTAAGTAAATTCCCCCTTTTTTTAGTAAATTCTTTCTAGCTTATTATACCTTACCCCTTTTCTATTCTTATCTTTCCTCTTATTATTATAGCGTATTTAATATATTTTATTATTCTTTTTTTTCCTTAATATTATTAGCTAATTACGCCTAGCTTAAACTACTATAGCTACGCGAGAGTATACTAAGCTTAGATATTAACACGCTACGTAAGCGATTATAACTTTTAGCTATAAGTAATAGCGATTATAGCGGCTAATTTTACCTAGCTAGGGCGTAATAAGGAGCGCGGGGCGGCGATAATAAGGCGGCGAGGTTAATAAGGGCTATATAAATATTATAATTAGCTTTAAGTTACTATTATTAATTCTTAGCTTAGGCGGCCGCCTTCTCTTATTATAAAATAAGAATATCTTACTAAGTTTACTTTTACTATTATAAGGATTTTTTATAATAAGAGGCGAATATATTAAAGCTAGTAATAACTTACCCTTATTATTAAGCTTAATATTATTAATATTATATTATAACGCCGCTTATATTATAATAATATATTAATAATATAAGTATAAAAATAATATTACCGCTAAAAAAGATAAAAATATTAAAGCTAAATAGCTTAAGCGATAAGGATATAAAAATATCGGTAATAATATAAGGGGCGAGTTATATAATATTAAGCTATATCTTAAAACGGTTAGCGCGAGCTTAGAAAGCGGGCGTTAAGATAATATAATAGCTAGGAGTATTACTTTTATAAGCGTAGGCGGGCTCCTAAATAGCTTTATTATTAGTAGCTATATTTTATAAATTATAAGCGGCCCGCTAAAAGCGTATATCCTTAGTAAAAAAGTGCCTTTTTTAGAAATACTTTCTACGCTATAAATAATATACTTAATAGGCCGCCGCCTAGCCGCGGATATATTTAGCTATACCCTTATTTATAAAATTATTAAAGTAAAGTATATATATATATAATATTTTTATTAATAGCGCGGTATTTTTATTATTACTATTTTTTTATATAATATACTCCCTTATAATATAAGTTAGTATTAAGGGCGCGGTTAATATATTAGTAAGATAATAAATAAAGTAATATATTAATAGAAAAAATAACGTAAGGAGGCGGCGTAGTAATAGCGTAATAACGATAAAGTTAATATTTTTAGAATAGGTAATATATAAAAAAAAAAGAAAAAAAAGGAAAAGAAACGTATAAGGGAATTTTTATTTTATTTTAACTTATACCTCCGCTAAGGACGGAATTTCTATTTTCCTAGGGCGGCGGGGTATATAAGGGATTCGGGCTATACCTAAATAGCTAAGTTACGTAAGGTAATTAGTTATTTCCGCGCGCGGCGCGCGCGCGGATCGCCTACCCCTATTAGGCGTTACGACCCCTTTTTTATAATTCTTTATAGTTATTTTAAATAATAAAGTTACCTCCTCGTAAATAGCCCGGAGGCTAAACCTTTATAATAATAAATTTAATTTAGTATTAGAGATTAATAAATAAGCTAGTAATATTTTAAAAATAGTTAAAAAATTTTTTAATACTTATTAATATATATTAAAAATTTTTAATAAGGTATTATATTTTATTAAAGTTATAATTATATTAATAAACTTAGTACTCTAGCTAATAACTTTATTTTATAATATAAAATTAAAAAATCTAATTTACTTTTTATTTTAGTATATAATTAATATTTTTTAATTTAATAAAAAATATCTCCTAGCTAAGTAAAGGATTTATAATAGCTTTGTAAAAATAGTTAGCGTAAAATAAGTTTATTATCTAATAGCTATCTAATAAGTTAAAAATATAGCTATACCCTTATTCCTTAAAGATTATAAAAAAGCCTAACTATTATATATTAAGTCTTATTATAAATATAGCTATTATAAAAGCCTTATAACTAAGAAATACTTAATTACTAACTATAAAATTTATAAAGTAATATTTTTTATTAGCTTAGGTTTCCTACCTATTTTACGCTTTTATAATTATAGCCTAAGCTTATTATTATACTTTTTATACTTCGGCGATAAGTTTATAAGCTATAATAATAAGGCCTGAAATAATTAAAGTATATATAGTATAAAGAATTAAAAGAGGATTCCTTATAATTTTACTAAAGGTAATAATAAGCGGCGCTATATTAATAGATATATACTAAGAGGAGTTATAGGTAAAATTTAAGGTAAGAAAGAGGGTATTTTAATTATCTTAACGCTTATTAATATAAAATTATAGCTTTTAGTTTAAATATTAGTTAATTATTTTTACGCTATTTTATATTTATAAATAAAGGGCGCTATTATAGCGATATTTAATATTAGTTAGCTAGTTAATTTAACTAAAAAATCCTAAGATAAATAAGCTAGCGTTATTACTAACTTATATATCTAATATATTAAAAAGAAAATAAAAATATTAAAAATAGTATTTTATAAGTATTTTAGCTATATTATTCTTTTTACCTAATAATATAATAATAATTTAGCTTAGCTTATAAATAAAAGTTTAAATATAATTATATTTAAAATAGTTCTCTAATATTATTCTCTTATTATAAGTAATATATTCCTATATAGAAATTAAAATAAGTAAAAAGTATAATAAACTTAAAGTATTATCTTATAGTATTTTATTCCTTTAATATTTATAATAATTATAAATATATTATTAAATATCTTACTTTATTCTAAGCTAATAATAGCTTTATTAAAATATTTAAATAATTTTATTTTATTTATTATAAGTAAAAATAGCTCGCTTATATATATTCTAAATTAAGGTAATATAAAGAAAAAATTACTTCTAATTATCTTATTTAAGTATAATAAGGAGATTATTATAAAATTTAAAATTTTAGCTTATATTTTATTTTTAAATTAATTATATTTACTCTGCCCTTAATAAGGTAAAATTTTTAATAAGATAAATTAAGGTAATTATAAAAACTAAGGTTAAGGCTTTAAATTTAAAGCTTTTTAGAGGAATTATTATAAGCGTCTTTTTTTTCCTTTTTATATACTTTTATAGTTAGGAGTTTAGCTATTTAATACGAAAAGGTATTAGCTATTATATTTAACTAGCTAGATTAGTATAAAAAATAAATATTAAACTAAATAAGGAAATTAGATTATTAAACTTAGTAAATAAAGAGTAATTTATTTATTATAAAATAAACTAAGGCCTTATAATTTATAATTATATTAAGTTTTTAATTAAGTAATTCTAGGTAGAAATATTTTAAGCTTTATATAATAATAAAAAGTTTATAATTTTAAATAATATAAATATATTTAGCAAAATTTATTATTTTTTTAAAAAAAGCTTATAAGCTTTTATATTTAGTTATCTTACTATTAATATATATATATATATATAATATTTTAAGAAATATTAGTTTTAAAATATATTAGGAGTTTTAAACGAAAAAAAGTAAGTATTAGAGCTTATATAGCTAATTTTTTTATCTTATTAAAAGCTTCCTTTTACTTTAATTTAAGTTTAAAAATAATATCTTTCTTTAAAAAATAATTTAAAAGCTTAAAAGTAGCGCTAATATAATAATAAAAAATCTATATAAAGTTATAAAATCTTATAAATAAGTAAATAGCCTTATAATTATAAAGGTTTTTATACTTTGAATCTTAAATTACTCATATTTTATAAAAGTTTATACTTATTCCTTAACTTATATATAATATTATATTAAAATAGTTAATTTTTATAATATTAAACTTTAATTTCTAAATATCTCCTTATAAGTTTACTTAATATAAATACTAAATTATTTTTTAATATTTCTTTTAATATCTTTTTTCTTTATTATTAAAGTAAATTAATATATTATTAATATAGCGGTTAAGGAGATTATAAAGTTAAGTATTAATAAAATTCTAAAATTAAGTAAGCTTTACTTTTAAGCTAAATAAGAGAATTAGCTAGTAAAATATATAAAACTTTATATAGAAAGCTATAAAGTATTCGGAGTTAGGGTTAAAATAAAAATAATAAAATACTTAAATAATAATATTAATTTTTAAAAACTATTTCGCCTCCTAATAGCTAAATATTATATTTTCTAAGAAATAAATAAGCGAGATTTAACTTTTTATATAGTTATTTATTTATTAGTAGTTAATATAAAAACGTTAAGCTATTAAATATAGCTTTAGCGTAAAGAAAATAAAAGTAGCGTAAAGATTAATATTTAGCTTAATAAACTTAATTTTAAGTAAATAGTAAATAGTCTCCTTTTTTAAAAATAAGTATTTTATAAATAATTTATAAAAAAGAGGTTTTATTAAATTTAGGGGCTTTTTAAGTTTTAAAATAATATTATAGCTTAGTTAGGAATTAGTAAATATTTAAGCTTTTTTCTTATTTAAGAATTCTTTAAAGTAAATAAAAGCTAGAAGAATTATTATATATATAAGTAATATATTTAAGCTTTTCTTTTTAAAGAAATAAGATTTTTTATTTTATATATATATAGCTAAGTAAGCTTAACTTTATAATTATAATTAAGTTATTATTATCTTTTAATTTTATAAAAATAATAAATATTAATAAGGTTATTTTTTCTTATTATATATAATAAAAGTTTTATTATATTTTATAGATAAGTTACTCTCTTAAGGTATTTTTATTTATATTATTAGTTTCCTAATTATTTTAAGTTAAGGTTTAAGCTAGCTTTTTTTTCTTTATAAGCTAAATATTAAATAAGCTATTTAATATTAGTATTAAGGGGGTCCTAAAAAGGAGTATATTATTATAATACTCTTTATATAGTAATATATAAGGGATAGCTATTAAAATACCTATTTAAATAAATATATAAAATATTAATTAAAGAATATATAAAGTAAGGAGTAATATTATAAAATTAAAAGAATCTTATATAAAAAGTCTTACTAACTTAAGTAAGCTATATAAGGTATAAAGCTATAAGAATAATATAAAGCTATTAAAGTATTATAAAATACCTTAATATTTATAGTTTTTAATATACGCTTATATATATAATCTACTAATAAGGATATATACTAATAAGTATATATACTAACCTAGCTACTAGATATAATATATAAAAGAAAGAGATAAGCTAGCTACTAATTATAAGATTATAAAATAGCTATTATAAAAAATATAAATATAAGTAAAAGTCTTTTAAAAATTAAAATAATAATTATAAAAGAATCTAAATTATTACCTAAAGGAATACTAAGCTAATTATATAGCTAAGAGCTTAAGGAAGATTTCTTAATATAATTTTAAAAATATTTACCTAAAGGGATTTTACGGTAATTTCTATATATATTAGTAAAACGGAGATTTCCTAGTACGCGGTGATTTCTCAGTATATAGGGATTTCCTAGTAAAATCCGGAGATTTTTAGAGGTATATTTTAATATTAAATTTAGTAAGAAATCTTAGTAAAATCCTAAGAGTTATTATAGAGAAATCCTAAGAGGAAATCTTAGTAATTTCCTAAGCGTAAAGGGAATAAAGTTTCTAAAGGAAATCCGGGTAAAATCCTAAGGGGGGAAATCTTAGTAAAATTTTATAAGAGGTTAGGCGATTTATAAGAGTATTATTATATATCCTATATTAGTTTTTTTTAAAATATATTATATAGCTTCTTTAGTAAGCGTATAGCGTTACTAGTTATTAATAATAATTATATAGTTAAAATTAACTTATAGCGTAAGCTATTATAAACTATAAGGTATTATATATAATCTCCTTATATAGGGAAATATTTATATAGCGAGAAAGAAAAGTTACTTTTAAAAAGAGTAAGGTATTAGCTTTATACGCTTAAAAGAGTTATTATTATAATATTTAAAAAGTTTATATAGAGTAATATTTATAGCTATAGCTAAAAGTATAAGAGAGAAAAAGTGCGAAGAAAGGTACTAAGCGGTAGAAATTTTTAAGCTATTATTTATACCTAGTAGGCCTTACTAAGTAAAAAAGGGCTCTTTCTCTTCCTTTTATATAAGAAGAAATTTCTTCCTTTCTTTATCTCTTATAATAGCCGCTATAATAATAATAATAATATTATTATTATAATTATTATTATTATTAGCTATAATTATAGCCGCCTTTTTATATAATAAATAAGAATAAAAAAAATAAAAAAAATAAATAATTATATAATAATTATATTTATTATAATAATCCTTAAGCGCCTTCCCCTTTCTAATAAGATTATTATTATTACTTTTAAAAGTAATAATATTATCTATACTAAGTTCCTTTAAGTAGCGATTAGTATATATATTCCCTTTATATAGAATATTCTTATAAATATAAGCTAATTATATAATAAAGTAAGGAGCGCTATTATTTTCTATAACTCTTTATAATATAGCTATATACCTTTACGCTAAAGAGACGGCCGTTAAGCTAATCTCTAAAATTATATATTACCTTAGCTATTTTTAAGCGGTAAGAATTTAGTTAGCTAGCTAATTCCTAGTATAAGGCCCCTACGCTTATTATTACCTTTATTATAATAGTAGCTTATTTTTAAGTTACTATTACCTTTATAGCTATTAAGGCGGGGCTTATAAGCTTTATATTTAAGATTTGAAAAGCTTATATTATAATTATTTCTAGTCGCGCGATAATAAGGATAAAAATAAAAATAAGGAAAAAGATAATAATAGCGAAGATAATAATAATAATAAAGAAGAAGAAGAGGAGGGGGAGGAGGAGGACGATAGTAATAAACCTATTATATTGCCGGCGGTTCGCTCTTACTATCGCGAGGCGATATAAAGTAAACGGCGGTAGCCGTTTTATTCTTTTTATATAGCGTTAAATTTATAAGCTTAAGGGGCGGCGGCGGCGGCGTAAGTTTTTTAATAATTACTTTTATTCTAATCGTAATCTTATTTATTATAACTAGTTATATAAAAGCGTTATCTAGGCCTTTTTTTATTATAATATCCGCTAAGTTATTTTTTTTATTAATTTAAAATATCTTAGTAATTCCCTTTTTTTATATAATTTATATAAAGCTATAATATTAATTATAAGCCTTTTCTCCCCTATATTACTAAGCTTAATAAGGTAATTATAAAGGGAGTATAAGTTTATATAAAATATAAAAAGGATATCTAGAAAGGAGAGGCTTTATATAATTTTTAAATTATAATAGTAAGGGTAATATTACTATTAATACCTTATATAATATTATATAACTTACTCGCTAATATATTATATATTACTCTTTTATATTTTATAAAAAACTAATATATAATATTATTATAAATAAAGACTTTAGTTTTCGTATAAGCTACCTTTTCGCTTAAGATAATTATAAATCCTATTTATAAAAAGAAGTTTTTATTATTTACGAAAAAGTAATTAGTAAAGATTTAAAACTTTATATAAGGGAGGTTAAGGAGGATAAAATATAGTTCTTAATCTATATTCTTTATCTACTATTATATACGAGCGTTTAGGGCGTTATAGTCCTCCTTTATCGAATTCTAAACTTATATAATAGCTAAAAAGTTATACGCTGCCTTAAGCTAATAAATTAATAAGATATACGCCCCTTATATATATTATAAGAGATATATATATAAGGCGTTTTTATTAGCTAAGTTAATAATTTATAATATCTTAGCCTTGCCTTTTTATATAAAGAGAATATTATTATTTTTAAGGGAAATTTATCCGCTATTAAATTCGATTAGTATCTTATATAAGAGGCGTATTTTTAGCTTTATATAAAGGTTTTACTATTTAAGAGGCTTTTCTTTAAAGGCTAAAAAGGCGGGCGAAATAAAAGAGAGCGTATTATTTATTTATATTCCTATAAAGCCGAAAGAATCCGGGCTAAAAAGTATTAAAAGGAGGCACGGGTTATATATCGAAATTATTATTTTTAAATTTATATAATAATACTTATAATATATTTTAAACTAATAAATACCTAATTTTATAAAGTTATAAAGCGGGTAATAAATATATAAAATAATACTTTTTAAAAAATAATCCTTTACTTCTTTTAGTAATTATATAAGAATTAACCTTATTAAGCGGTCGCGGGATTATATATATGCTTAAGTAATATCCTAAAGCTTAGTATATATATTATATAATTATATAAAAAAAAGGCTTAGAGCGAGAATTAGTTTCTAGCTTATTTATAAGATTATAAGTAATTAGGTAAATATAATAGCTTTATTAATATTAGCGTAGCTTTATATAATAAGTTATAATTTTTTATATAGCTTTATAATCTTATTTTTAATTTTTTATATAAGCTTTATATAAAAGATATATAGCTTTTTATATTAAGCTAAGTTATATTATATAAAAAGAAAAATATCCTTAATAATAAAACTATTAATTTTAATATAGTTAGATTTTTTAAATAGAAGGCTAGGGGTTATAATAATATTATCTTAATAAAGTTATATAATAAGGGTAATATTCTTTATTTCTTTCTTTTATAGAAAAGCAAAAAAGATAAATAAATCCGCTATATAGTTAGTAAAGTTCTTATATCCCTATAAGCTATAACGTAGAATCTTAATAGTAAACTTTTTTATATAAATATTAGCTTCTTTTATAAAAGCTTTATTTAGCAGGTAGTATAGTTTAATTTATATTATTTAAAACTTTATAAAGCTATTAGAAAGTTTAATAAAAACTAACTACCTTTTAATTAAGATAATCTTATACGGTCTTATCTAGCTATAGCGTTTATATTAAACTATAACCTAAAAGCGTAAGGGGAGCGTTAAGTTTCTATATAAGCGCGATCTATTTCGTATAATAAGCGCGCGGCTAATATTTCTTTTTATATAAAGCTTATAAATTACCTTTATAGCCTTATAAATTCTAGTTACTTATATAGTAATATTTAGTAATAAGGGCAAAATATTATAAGTTTAAAAGTATATAATAAAAATAAAAAATATAAGTATAAGGCTATTAGGCCTTATTATATTATTTAAGTATTTTATAATAAGTTAGAGAATTATATTATTATTAGCTTTATCCTAGAGGTTATTCTTAAATATATTATACGCGCGTTAAAAAAGTATATATAAGCGTTTAACCTTACTTATTAGTTATTACTTAGTACGCTTTAATAAGTATCTCTTTATATAAGGAACTAATAGTTTATACGGAGGAACGGAACTTATCTAAAAAAAAGTTTATATTAAGTTATATATAATAATATCTAGGGGGCCTTAGTAGATAGTAATCTAATAGTAGTAAAAGGCGTTTTATATATCTTAAATAGAAAAGGATTATATAAAAACTATAGCTTAGAAAAATATAGCTTTATTAATAATATAAAAAGCGTTTTTATTACTTAGTTATATAATATCTATAATAATTCTATAATTAAAAATAATATTATCTTTAAATTAAAACTTTAATCGCTATAATAAAAAGTTATATACTTAATATTAATAGTAGAGTTTCTTTATTATATAAAGTAAAGCTTTAGAAATATTATTATAACTTATATTCTAAAATAAATTATAAAAATATTCTATATAAAGGTATCTAAAGTAATAGTATAAGTAATAGAGTTATACTTTTATAAAAAAAGGCAGCTTTACGCGGAGATATATAGAAAAATAAATATCCTTATTTCTATATAATAGGGATCGTTAAACTATTCTTATATATAATAATATTCTTAATATTATTAAAATATACTCTTAGGCGATTTATATCTCTAAGAGAAAAGAGAGATAATATAAAGGTATTAAGAATATAATATTATATAATACTAAAAGAGCTATTAATATTAATTATACTAATTAAAGTTATAGTAGCTAAGCTACTAAACTTAATTATTATAATATTTAAAGTTTAGTTAATCTATATATTTAAATTCTTTTATATAAATACTTTAGCTTAGTTTTTACTAATAGTAAAGAAGTTTATAGCGCTTATATTTTAAAATTATCTCTAATATTCTATATAATAAATATTTATAAGGAAAACTTAACTACTTAGTTATATAGTTTATTATATAAAGATATCTTCCCCTATAAATTAATATATAAAAGCACTTAAGAGGAGGAATTAAATAGCGTTCTTAGGAGCGTCCTTATTTTCTTTATATAATAAGTTATTAATATTATTTATAATATTATATTTTTTATACTTAAGGAGGAAAGCTTTAAACTTATTATCTATAAGAAGGTCCTTATTAAATTCTTTATATAAAGTAAAGTACGCCTTTCTTATATAATTAAGATCCCCTTACTTATAATTTATTAACTAATAGCCTTCTTTCTTATAAATAAAGTAGCGCTTCTTTATATAAAGTAATAAGCGGCGGTCTTTTTATTAAACTTATTTAAATTTACCTATATAAAACTTTAGCTAAAGTAAGTTTAGTTATAAGGAGTTTATATAATAGTATTAATTAATAAAAAATTAGTTAGATATTTTCCTATAGTTAAAAGTAACCTGAAGTAATATATAAAGAATAAATAAAAACTCTTTATATAAGGGCTTCGTAAAAAGAAGTGCTAGCTTAAGTTTTAGCACCTTATAGTAAGCTTTAGTTATTATAACGTAAAGTTAAGTTTCCCCTTCCCTAAGGGTATATTATATAAGTTATATTTTCCCGATTAATTCCTTAAAGACTTTTAGTATTATTCTTTTTAAGTATTTCCTTTATACGGAGGCAAAGGTTATACTAGTTTAATTAGCCTAGTATTATATATAATTTATTATTATATTAAAATATAAATTAAGTATTTAGTAAATATTATCTTACCTCTTTTTAGGTCTTATATAATAAAAGTAATATAACTAAGCTAGGCTTATAAGAATATCTAGAAAAATAAAATAATACTAGTTTTTAGTTATATTAATCTATTAGTAATATAATATAAAACGCTTAGCTTTATTATATAAGATATTATATAAATAGCTTAAATAATTCTAATCTTTTTACTAACTTTTACTAAATATTATAACTTTTTTTAAGGTAATTAAGCTATTATAAATTAGTTATATAAGAGGGAGGAATAAGGATAAAAGCTAAGCTTTTCTAGATTATTATAAAAGCTATAAATAAGTTTAGTATTTCCTTTACTTTATATAAATTTATACTAAAAGTTATTATATTAGAAGTTATATTAGGAGTTATATAAGGAAAAACCTTTATTAATAAGATAATCTTCTAAGTAAGCTTTAAGGTAAAAGTTATTATAATTGTAAGAGTTATAAAAACGCGATTATATAAAGCTTTAATTATTACGAGGAATTTCTTAAGAAAGCTTCTAGTTTATTATATAATAACGCCTTATTTTTTAAAAAGTTATAAGAAGGCTTTAAGAAATAGATAGAAAACTTACTTTACTTAGTATTTTATTTATCTATAAAAGTCTTCCTAAACGCTACCGGTAAGGAGGGAGCCTTTAATCCTTAAGTAAATAGCTTTATATATAATTTTACTTATATATATTATAAGTTTAATATCTGAAAATCTATCTATAATTCTTAAGTTAGTTTTTTAGAAATCTAAGCTAGCTTTTACTTATTATAATCTGGAATAATATTTCCTTTAGCTATCTTTTTATATATAATTAGGTTAAGGTCCTAAGTCTAAGTCTAAGTTAGTTTTAAGGTTACTTAGGTTAGTTTAAGCTAGGTAAGCGTAGGTATAGGCGTATTAAAAAGTACTAAAAGCGTACGAAAGTTCTTATTAGATAATAGGTCGCGTAAAGCTATCGTTATTATCCGAAGGAGTTTAATATAAGGAAAAACTTATCTTCTTTCTTTATTATATAAGGTAGCTATTATATATATTACTAAGTTATATAAAAGAGTAAGGTTAAGTATAATAAATTACTAATTCTTTTATCTATAATTATTTTTTTTATCTTAGCTAATTTATATATTACTCGATATATTAATTAATATAAGATAAGCTATTTAATATTAATATTAAAAAGGTTCTAAAAAGAGTATATTATTATAATACCTTTTATATAATAGTATAAAGGGGATAGCTATCTAAATACTTATTTAAACAAATATAAAAAGTATTAATTAAGGAATATATAATATAGGAAGTAATATTATAAGATTAGAAGAATTCCGTATAAAGAGTCTTACTAACCTAGGCAAGCTATATAAGTAAGGTATAAGGCTATAAGGATAATATAAAGCTATTAAGGCATTATAAGATACCTTAATATTATATAAAATCTTTTTTTTAAAAAAATACTAAAAGATTTAATATTTATACTTATTTAAATAAAAAAGGCGGTTTTAATATTTAGCGTTTACTTAGATAGCCGGATTCGGATTTCTAATAAAAAGGGGCTTTTTTAATAATAAGATTAAGGGTAAGTATTTAGTAAAAGCGGGTAAGTTATTTAGCTAAATTAGTTTCTAAGCTATATAGTAAAGTAGTAACTTTTTTTAGCTATTTAGAATAAGCTAAAAAAGAGATTTTAAATATAGTTATTATTTAATAAACTTTTTAAGAAAAACATTATCTATTAATTATTAAAGTAATAATTAGGTATTTATAAACTAAGCTAGCTTAATAGCTTTAAAAATTAATAAAAAAGATAAAGTAAATAAAAATAAGCTTAGCGCTTAAGTACTTTATTACTTACTTTATAAAATAATAATTAATTAAGAGATAAGTATTTACTTTAATATTATATAAGGTTAAGGTATAAAAAATAATATTATTAACTTAAACTAAATTATTAATAATAAATAACTCTTTTATTTTTTTTATATATAATATTTTTAAAATTATTAAAAAGCTTTATAATAATTCTACTTTATTTATAAATTAAAATTATTTTATTAAATAAAGTTAAGTAAAAGCGTTTTAGCTTAATTAACTCCTTTTATTTTTTATTAATTAAAGTAATTCTTAGCTATATAGCCCTTTTTTATAAATAAAATAAATATTATTTTCCTAATAAATATTTTTCTTATTTTTACTTAAAAGCTAGCTTTTTTAATATAAAGTTATAATTATAATTATAATTTTCTTTTAACTTTTATATATTTTATAAACTTTACGCTTATAGTAACGCGGATATAGACTTTTTATTTTTATATTATAAGCGGACTCCGCTCCTTTTATTACCTAGTAATAATAGTAAGCCGCGCTTAGAGTAACTCCGAGGGGGAGGGCGACGCTATATAAATCGATTATAACTACGAAAATTTTTTACCTTAAATATAGCTTTACTTCGAATTATAATAGCCTTAGATTTAAGAGTTTATTATATTTATTATTTTATTAAAAGCTAAGGTAAATATTAATAAAATTATTTTAAGAAATATTTTTATTTTTATATAGGTAATTATCGAATATATAGCGGAGTTTAAAAAGGTTTATAAAAGCGCCCTCCTTACTCTAACTTTATTAGTTAGTAATATTTTCTTAGCTATTATAGCCGCGGTTTCCTCTTTTTTTATAATTTTAAGAGGAGTAAAATTTCTTTAATAAAAGCTATAATTATAGCTAAAGCGCTAAAGATAATTATTAAAAAATAAATTTTTAAGTAATATAAGTAATAGCTTATAATTTCTTTTAACTTTATCGCTATATTATTTTAAGTTTAAAGTTTTAAAGTAGTTATAATAAATATAAATTATAAATTTTATAAGTAAAGCTAAGCTTTTATAATAAGGAAATTACTTAGTAATAATATTATTATAATATTTTAAAATATTATTTATAAGCTTTAGTTTAATTTAAAATAACTTTATACTATTTTTAGAGAAAAGGCACGCTTAATTAGTTAAAGTTATACTTTTATTATAAAAAAATTATTAATATAAGCTTTATAGTAAAGCGGTAAAGAAGCTTTTTAAAAAAAAATTAAATTATTTAATAAAATCTTAATAATATAATTATATATAAAAAAATATTATTTTAAAATTTAGTAAAATTCCTTAATAATTATTATTAATAATATAGTAAATATAAATTAGATTTATAATAAAAATATAATAATATAAGTAAAGATTTTTAACGCTAAATTATATATATTAAAAGTCTAACTTTAGTAATATTTAAAATATTATTAACTTAAATATACCGCTAAATATTATATAATAAAGCTATAATATAATAAATATTTTACCGCTTTATATATAAAAAGTAAGTCCGCTTACTTTATAATTTATAAAAAAAGATTATATTATTACTTTTTTTATTAAAAATCTTACTTTAAGTAAAGTTAACTTTACTTTAAAATAAAAGTAATATAAGACTAGGCGAAGGACGCGTATATTACTTAATTATAGAAGTTTATAAATTAGAACTTTATATATATTACCCTTTCTCCTCTTTTAGCGCTAATTAGAAACTAATAAAAGCTAAGGCGGAAACGCTAAAAAGTAAATATAATAATACTTTCTCCTTTAACTTTAACTTCGCACTTATTTATAACTTTATTTTAATAATTTAGCTATTTTTTAAAATTAGCTATTATAAAATTTATTATAAAATAGTAAAATTTTTATATATATTTAAGCTATACTAATAAGGCCTTAATTAGTTAAATTATTAAAGCTATTTTAATTAAATATAAGGATTTAATTTATAATAATAATAATAGCTAAAAAGATAAGTAAGCTATATAAACTTTATATTAAACTTAGTTTATATATACCTTTATTACCGCGGAGTCCGCTTTAGGGGAAATATTAGCTTTAAAATTACTAGTTAATACTTAACTTATTAAATATATAAAACGCTAGGTACGGGCGGGGTCTAGCTTAAAGCTAAGGTAATACTTAAAAGAAGGGTTTTATTTTAAGCTTTTTAGTTTTTCCGCCTTTTAAAATATATATAAGATAGTTTTAAGCTATATATAATATACTAGCGTATAAATATTATTATTATAATTTTCTTTTTTTATATTATTAAAGCTATTTTATTACTTTAATAAGCTTTTTATATAGCTTTTTAGTAAATAAACTCTTTTTTCTAATAAAATATAGCGTTTTATATATATTTATAGAATTCTTTATATATTATATATAAGTTTTTAGCTTTTATAAGAAAGCTTAAGTTAAGGTTAATAGGTAAATAATCTTAAAACGTATATTTAATTTAAGCTAAAAAAACTTAAGTCTTAGTTATAAGGTAGTAAGACTTAGTAAGAAACTTTTAGGTTTTTTACTTATTTGTTAAAAAGAAATTTAGTTTAAAAAGCTAGTTTATAGCTTTAGTGAATTTATTTAGATTTTTATAAGCGGACTTTAAATACTAAACTATTTTAGCTAATTTAAAAAAAGTATTCTATTAAATTATACTAAGTTTATAAGAATTTATAAGCTTTTCCTTTTAAAATATAAAATAAAATATTTATCTTATTTTATTTATTAAAAAAAATTATTTTATTAAATTTTATTTTATTTTTAAATTTATAAGAAAAATATTATAGTAATAATAGTAATAGTAATAATACGCTAATATACCTTATATAGCTTAAAACTATCTTATATATATTTTAAAAAGGGGAAAAACCGAAAAACTTAAAGTAAAACCTTCCTTTTAAGCTTTACCTTAGCTTTAAGTTAAACCCCGCCTATACTTAGTACTTTATATATTTAATAAGTTAAATAAAAACTAATAATTAAGAAGCTTATATTTCCTCTAAAGTAAACTTTATAATAATAAGAGTATATATAAACTAAGTTTAATATAAAGTTTATATAGCTTACTTATTCTCTTAGCTATTATTATTATTATAAACTAAATCTTTATAATTAATTAAGGTAGCTTTAATAATTTAATTAATTAAAGCTTTATTAATATAGCTAAGGAATATATAAAAGTTTTATTATTTTATAATAAACTTTATAATAGCTAATTTTAAGGAGCGGCTAAATTATTATAATAAAGCTATAAATAAGTTTAAAAAGGGAGTTAAGGGAGGTATTATTATACTCGCTCTTTAGCGTTTCCGCCCTTATTATTATTAAATTTTAGTTAATATTAAAAAGGAGAAAAAGGTAATATATATAAAGTTTTAGTTTATAAACTTCTAAGGTTAGGAAATATATATATTTTTTACCTAATCTTATACTATTTTTTTTTTAAGGTAAAGTTAACTTTACCTTAAGTAAAACTCTTAATTAAAAGGGTAATAATATAATCTTTTCTTATAAGCTATAAGATAAATAAACTCGCTCTTTATATAGGAAATAATAAAATACTTATTATATTATAGCTTTATTATATAATATTTAATAATATATTTAAATTAATAATACTTAAAATATTACTAAGGCTAGACTTTTAATATATATAGTTTAATATTAAAAATCTCTATTTATATTATTATATTTTTACTATAGATTTAATTTATATTAATTACGCTATTAATAATAACTATTAGAGAACTTTACTAAGTTTTTAAATAATATTTTTTCGTATATAATTATATTATTAAAATTTTACTTAAAAACTTAATTTTTTTAAAAAAGCTTCCTTATTATTTTATTATAAGGCCCGCGCTAATATTTTTTTTATAATAAAAGTATAACTTTTACTAATTAAATATACCTTTTTTATAAATAATATAAAATTACCTTAAATTAAATAAAAGCTTATAAACTATATTTTAATATATTATTATAATATTACTATTAAATAGTTTCCTTATTATAAAAGCTTAGCTTTATTTATAAAATTTATAATTAATATTTATTATATTTACTTTAAAAAGTTAAACTTAAAATAAAATAATAATAAAATTAAAATTAATTATAAGCTATTATTTATATTATTTAAAAACTTACTTTCTAATATTTTTCTTTAGCGCTTTAGCTATAACTATAGCTTATATTAAAAGAGTTCCGCTCCCCTTAAAGCTATAAAAAAAGGAAATTATAGCTATAATAGCTAAGGAGATATTATTAACTAATAAAGTTAGAGTAAAGGGGGCGCTTTCTTAAACCTTTTTAAACTTTATTATTTATTTAATAATTACTTATATAATAATAAAAATATCTTTTAAAATAATCTTATTAATAATTACCTTAGTTTCTAATAAAATAATAAATAAAATAAATTTTTAAGTTTAAGATTATTATAATTTAGAGTAAAGCTATATTTTAAGTAAAAAATTTTTATAATTATAATTAATTTATATAATATTACCCTTTCTTTTAAAATTACTCTAAGCGTAATATATTATTATTATAAAGTAATAAAGAGAGTAGAGTTTACTTATAATATAAAAATAAGAAATTTATATTTATATTACTATAAGCGCGGAGTTTATAGAATATATAAAAGTTATTTTATAAGGAAAATATTTAAAACCTCCTTTTTACTTAAAAACTTACTTACCTTTTTATAATAAACTTTTATAATATTTAAGGAAAAGGGGTTTAGCTATTTTACTAAGGTAATTAGTATAAAAGTATTTTAAATAGCTTTTTTAATTAGAATAAATATCTTTTTATTTATTTTAAATATAGTTAATATTTTTTTATAAGTTTTTTTTATATTTAAATCTTAATTTTTTTAAGTTAATTAACTTTAAAGTTTTATAACTTATACTTATAATTATATTATATTTATATATTATTCTTATTATATTATTATATTAGCTATATTTTATAAAAAGGTAGCTATAATTATAATTTAATTTTTATTAAAACTTTATTTTATTATAAAGTTTAGCGTTTTTAAGGTAAGTTTCCTTAATTACTTAAAAGCTTAATTAGGGGCTTTAGATATATATTTTAAAGCTAATTATAATTTTAATTATAAGTAAGATTTTTTTATTTTATATAAAAATATAAAAGTAAGGTATATATTTTTTAATTACTTATTAATAAAAATTAAGCTTAGAATAATATTATAGCTTTAAATATATTAAATAAATTATAATTTTAGTATTATAAATAAAAATTCTAAGCTAAGGAGAAAAAAAAAGGAAAACTCTTATAAGTAAAAGCTTAATAGAATATATAAAGGTATATATTAGTAAATATAAGAGAGGGTATAATAAAATCCTTATTAAAAAGCGATTATATTTCCTAGTAATTTCCCTTAAGGTTTTTCTAAGTAATTTTATAATAAGGTTCCTAAAAGTTATATAAATATAATTAGAAATCTTTAGGAATTACTATAAATTATTTAAGGGAAATTCTTATAAATACTAGCGCGTAATTTTTAATTACGCTTATAAAAAGTAAACTTTATTAATATATAATATTTAAAAAAGCTATAAAGTATATATAATATATAATTAAAATTATAATTTATTATTTAAATTACTAATATTTTAAAACTTTAATAAAGGTTTAACTTAATATTAAGTTAATAATATTATAATATTAAATTAACTTTTATAATTAACTTTTATTATAGAACGGGTTTATTATACTTATAAACTTATTTTAAAAAGCCCTTAATTTAATAAATAAAGATAAAGGGGGGAAAATAAAGTTAAGAATAAAAAAGTAAGTAAAGGGGTTTACTATAAGCTATTAATAAAGCTATTTTAATACTTTTCTAATATAATAAATAAGATAAAAGTCTTATAAAAATAAAGAGAAGTAGGAAATAAAAAATAAGCTTTATAAGTGCTAATTTAGATTAATAATAAGGTTAAACTATTTATCTTAATTAAAAGCTTAAGAAAAAAGAAAGAAAAAAATAGCTTTTAAGGAAGTAAAGGGCTTCTTTTATACCTTTTCTTTTCTTAAAAAATTATCTACTAATAATAGAAAGCTTAAAATCTTATAAAAACTTATAAAAGCTTTTATTTTAAATTTAGGTTCTTTATTACTTTTTTAAAGCTTTTATCTTTTATAATAATAAATAAAAAATATATTCTCTATTATTTTATCTTTTATAACCTTCTCTTATATTCTTTATCTTATATTTATTTCTTAAAAAGCCTTAGTATTATTTCCTATTATATACCTTTTTATTCTTTACTTTATTTTTATTCTCTTAAAAGTATAATAATTATTTTACCTTACTTTTATTTTTATTAAAGCGTAAACTTTTTTTCCTTAATATCTTATTTTTTTTAGTATTTTATAAAAATATACCTTATATTATTATTTTACTATAATTATATTATAAAAAGCTTAAGTTATATTATTTTTATAATAAAAATTATAGCTTAAACTAACTTTATTACTTAAGTATAATTATTTATATTTAAGTACTTATTACTTAAATTCTTATAACTTTATTATAAAATTAAAAATATTATATTTGTAAAAAACTTAAGTATTTATTTATTAAAAAATATAAAAAATAATAAGTATTTTAATACTTTTTTTTATATTATAAATATTAGTTAAGCTTTTTATATATATAAAAATTATAGAAAATAATAATAAATTCTAAATTATTTATATATTTAATATTTATTAATAGTAAAGGTATTTATATATAATACTAAAAGTGCTTATATAAGTAGAATTAGCTAAATAATAAATAAATACTAGTATTTTCTCTTTTTCGCTCCTTCTCGCCCGCTTATAAGCGCCTAGTTTTAAATTTCGATACGCTAAGTTTTTTAGAAAATTAAATTACCCGGTATACCGGGTCTTAATTTATATCTAATTATATTAAGTTACTTAATATATAAAATCTTTATATAGCTAATTTACCTAATATATAAAATCTTAAGTTATATTAAGTTATATAAGTATAATATTAAAAAGTAAAATACTAAAAGCTAATATAATTATTTTATATTTTTATACCTAGGTTTTCTTACTTAGAAAAACTATTTTTCTTAAAGTATATAAAAGGAAAAATTCTTTTTTTTTCCTTTTCTCTTTTCTTTTCTTTTCTTTTTCTCCTCGGGCCTCCTCTCTCTATCTCTCTCGCCCTCTCTCTCTCTCTCTTAGTCTCTCTCTCTCTCTCTCTCTAACTCTCTATCTTTTTCTCTCTCTATATCTTTATTACTATTATTATTATTATTATCGTTATTATCGTTACCGTTTTCTTCGTTATTACTTTTAAGGTAAGTGCTTACTTTATATATATATAGCGTATATATAAAACTTATATTATATAAAAATAATAACTAACTTATAAATATATAGCTTTTTACTTTTCTCGCTATTATTATTATTATTATTATTTTTAGTAATAGTAATAGCATAGTAATAATAATAATAATAATAATAATAATAATAATAATAATAATAATAATAATAATAATAATAATAATAATAATAATAATAATAATAATAATAATAATAATAATAATAATAATAATAATAATAATAAT
>PDHQ01000251.1:0-51152 GCA_003339415.1 Ophiocordyceps camponoti-saundersi (nom. inval.) | reverse complement strand
TATAAATACTTTAAGCAAGTTTTATAAGGCAATATTTATATTATATTAAAGCCCTTTTAAAACGCTATATAATGCATATTTTCTTATCTTAATCGGATAAGAAATAAGCCTATAATATAGCCTAAGATATATAGTATAAAAGAGGAATAAGCCGTACACACTAGGGCCCACTATAGCGCACGCATATACCCCATAACGCCTGTCGTATAGGCCCTATAGCGCCTATTATATAGCGCTTATAGGGTCTCACGTATAGCGCTTATAGGGCCTAAGCGTACGCGGCCTAAGCGCGCGCATAAGCCTCGATCGTATGCATCACACACAAGTCTCACCGCAAATCCTCGATCTTCTGAGTCAAATAATAAAAGAAGGAAAATACCTATAAATAAGGGGAAAGGAAGGTCTTATAGCTACGTCAGAGTACTATATCCGAGGACTTGGAAGTATCTTAGAAAGTACCTTCGTTACTAAGAAATTGTCTATAAAAGAAGGAGGGTTTTCCCACCTACTTGTATAGTATTATTATCTCATACTCACAATTTAATCACCTCTCCTGCCTCTAATTCTTTATCTTTTTCCTCTATTTGACTATCACGTGATACCTCTCTTCTCACTCTATCACGTGATATTTTTTTTCCAATCCGTCACTATTTATTTCCACTATGTATAACCTTTTAACTTCCTTTAAAAGTATAAAGCCCGCGTTATTATATGCGGAAACGAGTAACCGCCGAACGAATTATCCGTATACGCTTATACGCTAGCGGCACGAACGTTCCGGTTATTAATAGCCTTAACGGCCTATTTTAACCTTAAAGCTCGGTAGTATAATTTCGTTAACGCTTTTTATAATAGCGATCTTAATAAGGAAGTATATTATAAGCTTCCCCCCGGCTTTAATAAGCTAGGCCGGGCCTAGAGGTTAAAGAAGGCTCTCTATAGCTTTTAACGATCCCCTTTTCTTTAATATAAACTGCTTATAGCTTAGTTAAAAGAATAAGGCTATAAGGCTATTTCGGAAAACCCTTATATTATAACGAATAGAAAGATTATCGTTTTCTTCTATATCGATAATTTTATAGCTTTATTTAGGAAAGATTAAATAGAAGAATATACTAAGTTTCGATAAGCTATTAAAAAAGCCTTTTAAATTAAGGATCTCGGGGACCTTCGCTAGTTTTTAAATATTAAAGTTATTAGGGATAAGGCTAATCGGCGTCTATTCCTAAGCTAGAAGTCCTATATTTAAAAAGTTATAACGAAATTTAAAGGGCTCCTAGGAAAGAAAACTCAGCCTTAGCTAATAATACTTAAGAAGATCCCTCCTTTCGAAGGGGAGGTAATAGCTAAAAAGATTAAGCGATATTAGGCTATTATTAGTAGCTTAATATACGCTATAGTTATTACTTAAGCGGACGTTATATTCGCTATTAGCTACTTAGTATAAGGTTTTATAAATCCCGGCCCTTAATATCTATAATCTATAATTTACGTTATAGAATTCCTTCGTAATATTTAGAACTTCTTAATCGGCTATAATAGTAATAATTCGGCTATTATAGCTATATCTAACGCTTCGTTTAGGGATAATTATAACCGAAAGAGTACTAGAAGCTTTATTATCCGAGTTTTCGGGGGTATAATCGTCTTTAAATTAGGTAAGTAAGATACTATTATAACCTTATCTATAGAGGTAAAGTTCCTAGCCCTCTCTTACGTTATTAAGGAAGTTAGAGCTTTCGAGAGGCTTTATAAGGAAGTATAATTTAAGCTTATATAAGATATTATAATTTACTATAATAACTTTTAAACGATTAGGCTAATTACGGAGGAGAATTTAAAGCTAAAGACGAAGCTCCTTTACGTTAATATATACTCTTACTAGTTACGTTAAAAAGTTTAGTTAGGCTATACGAAGATCGGCTAAATAAAAACTTCTAGTATAATAGCGGATAGATTAATAAAGCTGCTCTAAGGGGAGAAATTCCGCACTTTTTAGAAGGAAATTAGGCTTACGAAGCTATATACGGATCCGAGGGATTAAAGGGAAGAAAATACCTCTTAATCGACTCGTTAATTAAGGCCTAAAGGGAAGAAAATACCCTCTAAAAGGCCGTTTAAAATAGGTAGTTATACTTATCTCTCTTAGTCTTATATATAAGATCCGAACTTATATATCCGCGATTAACCTTATTAATTATAACCTTAGCGTTATTTTAGATTACTATTATTTCTTTACTATTAGACCGATTTTCTTTAAAATCGTTATATATACTTATTTCGTTACTTTTTAATCGCTATCGCGATTATTTTCTTATCGGTTAAACGATACCCTTATCCTAAGATAATCTCCTTTATCGTCTATTCTAATCGGGGAGATTACCTTAAAATACTATAAACCTTTATTTACGATATCTTCGTTTTTTTTATAAACTTTTCTTTTCTAATTTTTTCGACTTATCCGTTACTCTCTTTATCGTTAAGGTAATACGGTAAATTTATTAAAATATATAAAAAGATAAAAAGTTAGTAATACCTAAAAGTACTACTAACGAGACTAATTAGGGAAAACCCCTAGCTAGGTAATTTAGCTAGTTTACTATAATAAGGGGGCCCTTAATCCCCTTATTATAGCTACTAGCTAAGCTACCTAACTAAGGGCCTCCCCTATATAGTAGTTCCCGAAAATATATACTAAGGAGGCACCGGGAATTAAACCCGGCCCTATCGAGGGCTCGGCTATAAGAATAACCGCTCGACCGTTATCTAATATTTTCTAAGCTAAATAAACTAGCCTATATACCCTACCGCTAGTTAACCCTTAACTCCTTCCTTAATTATCGCGAGAAACCTTAATTATACCCTCTAGGAGGTAGGCATTACTTACCCGGTATAGAAGGCGGTATACGTAGTGCTTACGGGGGTATATTAGAGGGCTAAGATAAGAGTAAATTAAGCGTATATCTTTATTATCCCTTAAGGCGTATAGTTATTATAGTAACGGCTCCGTAACCTAGGAAACGGAATTCCTATTAGGAAAAGGGCTATATCTGGGGTAATATATAGGATATAGGAATAAAGGCTTATTTATAAGGGTATCACGGTATAAGAGGCAGATACGGATAGTCTTTATTATATATATAAAGATAACGATAATTCCCTCCGTTTTGAGAGGGTAAGCATATCAATCAATGCAATTTGCACGCCTCCTCCTTGTCTGACAGTGTGTGTATATGTATGTACATATGTACATATGTCATACTTATGGACAACGTCATCACATCTCCGAAGCAGAAATCCCGGCCGTCTCAACATCGTCCTTGGATCTGACGCTCAAGGACCGTTCTGGGTGGCGACTATGGCATGACCTCCACAGGTAGGCACATACATACATATGTACATATGTATAACATGTGATATTTTTGGCTTGACTCGCGTGGAATGTGTGGCTCACATCCTCGGTCTATATCAGTGGGCATCTATCAACAACAACGACGCAAAAGAGATCAGGGAAGCGGCTATATGTGAAAGCCGGCATGTAATAATGCACATGATACGCACAACATCAAATTCAATCTCAAGTATTTAAAGCCTTCTCCTGCCGTCCTCGACGATGCCGTCGTACATATGTATGTAAATCTATGTCTCCGTCTTGATTCCGTCAAGTTCACCCAGTCACTCGTTCCCACACGCTCGCTAGAAGACAAAGTCGAAACAATGTCGAGGCCTGCAGTGGCCATCCTCAGCGCGCTCGCCATCTTGCAGAGCGTCGTGGCAGAGGAACCCTCTCAAAAGTTGACAAGCGTTGTCGAGCGCTATGCCTGGTGCCAAACCGGTCTCGAAGACTCTAAACTTCCATGCGACGTTCAATCCAGGATCGACATCAACGCCATCAGGACATCTGGCATCAATTTCGCGGAGCCTGTAGACCAGAGAGACCGCCAGAAGCTCATCGCCTATTACCATTTGCGGGAGAAGACCCTGGACGACTTTAAGAAGAATGAGGCCTGTTGCCGCGAGTGCAAGGTAGCTAACCTGCTTCTCTCCCCGGAACAATCCATCTACTGGGGAAAAGTGACCGCAGATATCGACAACTGGCTCGAGGATATGCGCAAGTATGAGAATAACGAAACCACAAAGTCACCCGGTAGTGTTTGGGAACACTCCTATGGAGTTCAGTACGGTCAGCCAGGAGACCCTCTTCTAGGATTGCGTGCTTCACCAGTTCCATTTGAGACTTACTGCCCGGAGCTGGCAAAAGATAAGATGTCGCAATCTCCGCCGACTGCTGAGGCCGATGAGAAGAAGAAGGGCGATGAAGGGCCTGAGGATGGCGGTAACAACAATGATGATGTGCCCAAAGACGAAGGTCACGAGAAGGACAATGAGGTGTCAACAGAAGAACATGAGAATGATAAGGAGGTACAGCAGGGCGCGGACGGAAGGGGCAGTGATGAGATCGAAGGAGAAAACAGGGTCGGCCTTGACCTCGGTGACGACAACATTGATGGTAGCGTGGGGCTTGAAGACGGCTCCGCAGGTGACACCGATGGCGACAATGGCGATTCCAGAGATGATGAAGCAGATGATAGCAAAGATGACGGCGAAGATGACGCATATGACCATGAAGGTGGGAAGAACGAATCCAAAGGCCAGGGAAAGGACGAAAGGGGCGAAGACGACCACAAAGACGGCGGTGATAAGATTGAAGATGGCAATTGGGATGGCCGTCATGATCTTCAGGGTGGCGATCGGCATGGCCGTCATGGTCTTGAAAATGGCGGTTGGGATGGCCATGATGCGAGAGAACATGAAGGCAAAGACGGCAAGGAGGCACCCAAAGATGACTTGAGAAACGGCGAGAGCCCCCAAGATGAGAAGAAGAACGGCCAAGTGTTCGAAAATCGAGTCCATTCTGCGAAATATGCCGCGGAGGCTGATGAGCAGAAAAGCAGCACCGGGGAAAAGGCAGAGGCCGCATATCAGGACGATACTATCCATGACGCCGAGACAAGTGAAAAGAGTCAAAGTAGGGAATTGGAAGAAGAAGACGATGAAGACGTGCAAGAGGCGAAAACCGAGGGCCATGGAAGCGGCACATTATCGGAGGTGAGCCAAGGAAAGAGCAGCCAGCAGTCGGTCAACCCCAAAGTCAGTAAGAGCATCCACGAGCCAAAGAACGGCACGGAGAAAGACAGCCAGGAACATCCCAGCAACAAGGCCAGCCAGGGAAAGGGCGACGATGAGGCGAGCAGCGTCAAGTCAGGACCGATCACGAACACGACCACGGCCGCATCCTCCGTCATCGTCGTCCCGCAGATACCGAGCTGCTATCTCGCCGAGGTACGAAGCGACGCAAATGCGGCCCAGCGCACGACCCTCAACAGCGCCAAATTCAGGCTCAACATGACGAGCAAGTTCGCCGCTCAGTTCTGCAGCCCCGTGTATTACGTTGAAAAGCAGAAGGCGGGAGGCAAGGTTGAGACGCAGGTTGTCTTCGGACAGGCTGTTGCCGTCAAGGGCGAGGAGCGTATCGCCGTTAAGCCTGAGGAGGAAAAGGCCGTTGTTGAAGATTGCAGATGTGATCCCCAGGCTGAAAGCGTCGAGCCTCGAGACTTTTCCAGACTGGCTTCTGCGCCGGAGGTGCTGCAGCAGGTTCAGCAGGAGAGTGTCAGTCGTCGAGCTCGGGTTCAGAACGTTGGCTTGCACAGCGTCGTCGACGTGTCCATTCACTTGCTCCCAGCGTCTGCCGAGCAAGGTTTTGATACGGCGGGTTTTGCTCAGCAGCACGACCGACCTGAGAAAGGTCCTTTCCGCATGCGCTCTGGGGAGCAGGAGGAAGATGCAAACTTTGGTGCTGAGAAGCCTGCGGCATCCGTGGGTGAAGAAGAAGAGGAGTATGGGTTTTGCGAGTCGTAGATCTTTGTTGAGAAAAGGTCAAGTGTTGGCTCTTGAGCCTGACGAGCCAGATGTCGAAGTTAAGATAGATAGCCGTGAGAGATGTCCAGCTTTGAACATCATTAAAGGCGGCTTTACCGCTCGATGAATGGTCTCCCTTACGGGAGTAGGTTTTTCGTAAAACAAAGGTCATGCTGCTGCTGGTCCTTTTCAAGAGGAAATGACGGTACATAGGTATATTTGTGTGTCAAGGCATACATAGTATGAAGTAAGTGTAGATTAGCCAAATCGTCTTCAGATGAGGCCGATGGCCTAAAAGGTGAAGAGCTTCGTGCGAGCAAGCATCACGTCACATATCTCAGGCAACAAGTAGAACACACAAGATGCAGACATAGCCTAATGTCCTTGCACAGCCAGAGCCTCTTGGGATGCAGAGTATCTATTCTCAACGTCTACCACTTCGCTGGCTACTGTTACTCAACACATGCATCTCCGTAACTCATCCGTCCCAAAGCCATCACTTGCCAACGCAATGTGTCAGCCATCATCAAGCGAACAGGAGCTCGTGGGCCATGTGCAGCTACGCGCACCGAGCAGTTCGCAGTTTCCATCAAGTGTCGTCAACGACACTCTCAGGTCATTCTCGCTGACCATCTCTTCAGCCTTCTTAACCCGCGAGCAGCAACCAAAACGGTCGAGCCCGAGGCGCAGTAGACAGAGGTTTCCTTTTTGCACACAGACTAGTCGGCTCGCCAAGGTGAAGCTGATCGAGACAACTCAAGAGTGTGCAGAGTGGGCTACGAGATTGGAGGAGACCGGGCCAATGCATACTATTGATCCTTCTTATTGTCCCCGTCATCAACTCCGCCGTCGGTCTCGCCGTCGGCGTCGTCTCCGTCGTCTCCGCCGACGTCGAGAACCTTGTCGCTTACTTTGTTGAGCACCCGCGCACTGACTGTGCGAACTCCTCTCCAAACCGTCATCAGAAAGGTAAAGGCACCAATGAGAACAAAGACGAGATTAAAGTTATCCATCCTTGCTCTCCCGGTTCCACGACGACGGCCCGAACCCAGCAAGCCGCTAGTTCTGAGGTTCATCCACTGCCAGGGGCCCATGGCAACGAGGGATTTGAGGAAACCGACGAAGCCAAGAGAAAAGAAACCTTTGAGGAAATGCTCCGTCCACGACTCGGATGGCTCCCGAAGTCGGGGCTTCATAGCTTCAATGTCGGAAACGACGCTTGTAACCGTGTCACTGATGGTGCCCACCGGATCAAACCACAGATCCAAGATGGGATCTGCGATGAAGCCCAGAATGAAGAGCCCCACGACAACGACGACGAGGGTCAGCGCCACCTGAGCCCATTTGCTGCTCAACATTGAAGCCCAGTGCAGTCGTGCCAGTCTGTAGTTGAACTTGCATGTCGGGCACTGCCAGTAGTTTCTGTCGGCCATGGGGTTCGCCAGTCGCCACGAGTTGAGGCATCCTTCGTGCACATATTTCTGTGAACCCTTGCATTTGCATGGCGACAGTAGTCTGCCCAGCTCAGGGTCATCCGAGACGTAAGTGGGACGTGAAGACGTGGATGAGATGCCTAGGGTCGACGTCGTGTCTGTAGGGAATGTCGGCTGCTCTGAGTCCAGGCAGATGCGGCAGGTTCTAGGACCGTACCGAGCCCGTCGGGTCGAGTCCCCGTCTGCCTGCGGCTGCTGGGTCGCATCTTGGTCGACGGGTCCATCAGTCGCACTCCCACCTAGAGAGTCCCAGTCCCACGTAGGTTGGGCGTTCATGACGAGGGGAGAAGATAAGCGAATGAAGTTGCCAGGTAAATCGAGCTACCAAACCATCAGTCAAGACGAGAGTCGGTACGGCCGAAAGCGGACAGTCCCTCTGGCTGTCGACGGTCTAGTCAGGGTGGCCTCGCACTGTGATCAGTCGCAGACGAAGCGACGAGTACGGCGCATTATGCTGTGCGCGAGAGCGTGATATGAAAGGGGGAAAGGGGGAAGAGAAGGTACATGTGTGAAAGATGATGATGACTGACGGATTCCGTCGTTTCACCAGTTTCTCTGTTGTTCCTCACCCAGCTGTTGTGGCGTCGGTTCGGAACGCGGCAAAACTATATCTCCGGACTAATCCAGCTATGACCTGTACCTTGGTAGGGATAGGCGAGCTTGAACGCGCAGCTTCGCCGTGCCTATTGCTGGCAACTATCACGGCTCAGAGTCTCGATCTAGTCCGCCGGCGTCTAAACAACTCCAATCATGGCCGATCGGTACTCCTTCTCCCTCACTACTTTCTCGCCTAGGTATGCGTCCATGACTCTCCTCCAGAAAGCACGTTCAGTCACTAACCCGAACCTCAATCTCGCAGCGGAAAGCTGGTGCAAATCGGTATGCCGACTGTTGCCTCTGTAACTCGCCGACGTTAGACTGACTTGAATTTGTGCAGAATATGCTCTTAATGCGGTTAATCAAGGAATCACCGCCCTAGGCATCAAAGGTATGTAGCCATGGCCAGTCACTTTGACCGTCCCTGACATGCCGCAGCTACCAATGGAATCGTCCTCGCCACGGAAAAGAAGTCATCGTCGCCTCTCGCCGATCAGAGCTCAGTCGACAAGATAAGCATCATCAACCCCAACATCGGTGCTGTCTACTCCGGCATGGGGCCCGACTACAGAGTTTTGGTCGACCGCGCACGCAAAGTCTCCCACACAGGATACAAGAGGATTTACAACGAATACCCTCCCACACGGATATTGGTTCAGGACGTGGCGCGCGTCATGCAAGAGGCGACTCAATCCGCCGGTGTGCGGCCTTACGGCGTCAGCATGCTTATCGCTGGTTGGGATGAAGGCATCGAGCCCGAGGGCAAGGAAGAAAGGCCCACCGAGGGCGAGAAGACTTCCAGCAAGAAGACAGGCGGCATTCTTAAGGGTGGCCCGATGCTGTACCAGGTCGATCCCACTGGCAGCTTTTTCCCCTGGAAGGCCACGGCCATCGGAAAGAGCGCTACCAAGGCGAAGACATTCTTGGAGAAGAGATACTCGGAAGAGCTGGAGCTCGAAGATGCCATACATATTGCTCTCCTGACCCTCAAGGACAACATCGAGGGCGAGATGAATGGAGACTCCATCGAGATTGGTGTGTATCCCGTTGTATATGGCAGTGAAGCTGATGCTAACTTGACAGGCATCGTCGGCCCCCCTGCTGACCACCTGCTTGGGATCGAGGGGGTTGAGGGAGCGACAGGACCAAGGTTCAGGAAGCTGACGCCGCAGGAAATTGAAGACTACCTGACGAGTCTGTAGATGTAGCATTTTGAGAATGCATCATAGATGCCCGCGAGCAACAAATCTTCTCATCTACTGTTTCATGTTTCCCTAATGAGATCCTCCTAAACGGCGGCCGTAAGGATAAAGGATGACCGAGGTCCTGCGGCCACGGCGATGGCCCTGTGTCCGCTCGGCGGCTGAAAGGCGATGTCAATCCACGACTCAAGTTCATCCTGAGCTGGCTTGCCCAGTCCGAGCTGTCCGTTTCCATTGCCGCCTGTGACGTAGATGGACCCGTCGGTTGTCAAGGCCAGTGCATGTGAGTCGCCGACAGCCATATCCTGCACATCCTTGTCATGGCCTATTTCTACGTAGTTGGGGACTCGGTCAAGACTCGAAAAGGTCCCTGATCGACCCTTTAACCCCCTCGGCGGCAGTCCCCAGACATACATGGCGCCGCTCTCCGTCAACGCAGCCAAGGTATAGCCCGAAGCCGACACGTGCTTCAAGGGCTCTCCAAGGTCAGAGAGATCGGTGACGATAGCAGGTTCAGTGGCAGGTCTGGCTTGCAGTCAGTGGACACGTTCTGTAGTGCTGCCATGGAGTCAACATACGAATGTTCAGTGACGTTGCGTCCCAGGCAGTCCTCGAACCGCGCATCGCCCAAGGTAGCTACGGTTCCGTCTTGATATAGGACCACGAAACCAGTATAATAGGCCGCTATCGTCCGTACAGGGCTTGACGGTGTCCACGACTGCTGCACCTCACCGGCCCTCCACGCAGCGAAGGAGGCATACTTGAGAAGAGGCTTTTCTGATTCTTCCTCATTGGCTATGAGAGCACTTTCGCGCTGAGCTACCAGGACCTCTCCGTTGGCCGCCTCGGCAAACAGGCAGGCAGCTTCTTGCACGTCCTCGTCTTCCGGGCCGATGCCGGCCATGCGCAAACGGCCATCAACCCGCACTGCATGACCATGGTCAGCATAGGCGTCGTCTTTTTTGCCTTGCCGCTTCGCCGAAATGAAATGAGCACCCACCCAGCGTGTACGACAGTCTAGCCACCGGCCGCTCGATGCTTTCGCCTCGAAGAACCTGAGTAAAGGAGAATAGGTCATCAGGCTCGGCCCGGCTCTCGTCAGCATCGAGGGAAAGCTGGCCGCAGGCATTAAAGCCAGCCGAAAAGAGAGACATGCCTTCACATTGAGCAATATGTTTTTCCATGGCACTTCATGTTATCCCATTGGCATGGAGAGCTTTCGTGAGACGAGGTTCGAAGCTCCGAGGTCGCTGCACAGTAGTATTGACACTGTAGATGACACGGCCATGAACTCCATTATTCATCACGGCACATCACTGCACTTCACGACAGAGACGAAGCACATAACCGCGCACGGCCGGCCACGCAAACGAGACCCATTCAATTCACCCGCAAGCACTTCACAGCACTCATTATGCATCGCGGGCCAAGCTGCGCTCATTGCTCTCTCCCGCTTCATAGAATGCCCATATCCGTCGACAAAGGGCGCTTATAGTTATAGGAGCAATTCGTCGCCCTTCGTTCACTATTAGGATCGAGAGTCAAGTTTTCCCTTCATCACAGGTGCTTTGTCTCGCCGATTGGTTGTGTCATGTCCCACGACACGTCTCCGGTCGACTCCAGCGATGACGAGTCCGAATTCTCCGACGGGCGTCTTTCGCCTGTGACTACCGCGGATTCGGACACTGATGATGTCGTCACCGTCTCTGAGGCTGCCCAGGAAGCATCGGACGCCCAGGCTTCGGCCGCTCAGACGGCACAAGCGATAAGTCCTAGGGCATATCAGTTGGAGATGCTCCAACGGAGTCTCGAGGGCAATGTGATCGTTGTCGTAAGTTGGGAAAAATCCGTCTCCGGTTGTATATCGAATTGACCGTCTTTCAGATGGATACGGGCAGTGGCAAGACTCAAGTGTGAGTTTCTAAGCTGCTTTATGGGCCTCTGGCGCCAATCTTTCCATCTAAGCTTACTCTGCTATCAGTGCCGTGATGCGAATCAAGGCTGAGCTGGAGAAGACTAGCCATAGCAAGGCAAGGAGAACTTGCCTGGATCTAGTCCGCCATGAGTCGATGTTGCTTACAATTCGGTCAAGATCATCTGGTTTCTCGCCCCGACGGTTTCGCTCTGCGAACAACAGTTTAACGTCATCAGGCTCCAGGTAACCACCGTACACACGAAACTACTGACCGGTAAAGATAATGTCGATACCTGGAATGACCAAACCTGGAAAACAGCCTTAGATGGCACTCGCATCCTTGTCACCACCTATCAAGTACTGCTTGATGCCCTTGCCAATGCTTTCGTCCGCATGGAATGGCTGTCCCTCATTATCTTCGACGAAGGTATGGCGATCGCTGGCCCAGCTTTATCAGCTCTTGTTCCTGACCCATATATGAACGTCAGCCCACAATTGTGTCGAGAAGCACCCTGGGAGCAAGCTCATGAGAGACTTCTACCATGGTCGTCGAGACCGTGGCGGTACTCTACCGTCGGTTCTTGGCTTGACAGCTACTCCGAGCTTCAATTCTACGATTCAGGGTCGTGAGGCGCTTGAGACGACTTTGGATGCGCTTTGTGTCAGCCCGACGCTTCACCGGGAAGCACTTCTCAACCATGTCAAGAAACCGACGATCTGCACTGCCGCCTACGCGGCTTCACCTCTTCAGCTGACAAGCTCCATGCGGTCGCTACGAAATACCCGCTCTAGAATGGATATTCATCAAGACCCTTATGTTGTTCATCTAAAAGCCGAGCCAAATGACAGGAACCGTCGAAAGCTGAAAAAAGCCATCGAGTCGAAGGACACCTACTCGCAGGTTCAAATCAACAGTCTATGGACCCGTTGTGAGAGAATCTACGAGCAGCTAGGGCCTTGGGCTGCCGATACATATCTGTGGAAGGCTTCGGTGTCGTATCAGAAGCGTTTAGATCAGCTGGAAGACTCTTCCGATCATTTGCTCATTAGAGAAAGACGCTACGTGGTTGCGTTACTCGAGGAAACCGCCTTGAAGACAGTGGCGCCGAGGCCACAGAACGTCAGCGACATATCCGACAAAGCTCATGTTCTCCTGAATGAACTTATGTCAGTGGAAGGACCAGTTGTGGGAATAGTGTTCGTCAAAGAGCGTTCAACAGTCACGATGCTGTGCGAACTTCTCGAGTCATGTCCGGCAATCATGAGGAAATATCGCATTGGCAGCATGGTTGGCTCCGCACGCCTTCCCGGGAGTAGGAATCTTTTCGAATTTTCCAGTGATACAAACTCAGACGGACTGGAGGCATTTCGAGCTGGAACTGTCAACTTATTGGTGGCAACGTCTGTCCTCGAAGAGGGCATCGACATCCCAGCTTGTAATCTCATCGTTTGCTTTGACATGCCTACCAGTCACAAGGCTTATCTGCAACGTCGCGGGAGAGCCCGAATGCATGAGTCCAAGCTTATTTTGCTCATAGAGCATTCGCTCGGCGTCAGCCGCACAGTGGACGAACTGCAGCAGGTTGTCGACCAGGCTTTTGATGAGGAGGAAAGAGAAGTCCGCCCATTGCAGTTGCTAGAGGACTCGGAGCCCGGCGGCGTGGGCTATTTTGAGGTGAAAGAAACGGGTGCCGTGCTCAACTACGACAACGCAAAGCAACGTCTTGAACACTTTTGCGATGCCTTAACTCCAGGTGAATTCATCGACGGCCGTCCCGACTATATCCTTCATCGTCACGAGAACACAAGTCCACCACAATGGAGCGCCACGGTCTTACTCCCGTCACTCGTTCCCGAGGGGCTGCGGCGTGTGGACGGAAAGTCTACATGGCTTTCACAGAAAAATGCCACCAAGGAAGTGGCCTTTGAGGCGTGTATCTCTCTTTTTAAAGCCGATCTTCTCGACGAGCACCTACTGCCATTCAGGCTGAATGTTATTTCTGCTGGGCAAACCAGGGCATCCAAGGAAAAAACTGACGCTTCATTCGACCCCTGGCAGCAGGTAACGGAGGCCTGGCAGAGCCGTGATGAGAAATGGCTCTATCCCCTGGTCTTCGAAGACGAGAACCATATAATCTCCGAGTACGAGCTTCTTCTTCCCCTTCGGCTCGAGCATTTCCGCCCCATGGAATTATTCATGAGTTTCGGAGCAAGATGCCAGCTGCAATTTGGCGCAGGGAGACCAGTCTCGGCGCATGAAGCCGCGGCATTACCTGACCAAACGTCTGCATTTCTCGCGGCTTCCTTTTCTCACCGATGGCCGGTCGAGGATCAGCCTTCAGTTGCCCGATTCATGGTGGCAGGCGAACAGATCTCGAGAGCGCAGATTGGCTGCACGAGGTTCGACGCCCTTAACGAGAAGCACACGAGCGGGCTGTATCTCGTCCGAGATGCTAGTGGCGTTCCGTTCCGCTATCTGGGTTTGGTCTCGGCGAAGCCTGATATTGAACTGGTCCGACATCCTTTCAAAGACTACGATCTCGCACCATCGAATGTGCCTTATCTAATTTTGGAGAGACTAACTAAAAGGATCAACCTCTTAAAATGTCTTGACACAGATGGTAGGGTCAAGACTGGGGCATCCAAACCATATGCCCGGGTCCTCCCTGAGGCGGATGCCCTCATCGACGAGATACCCTTGAAGCACGTGCATTTTGGCTTGATGATACCGTCCATCATACACGAGCTGGGGGTAATAATCACCACGAAGCAGCTCGCAACGACGCACCTGCGGAACGTCGGTATCACCGATCTCAGCCTCGTCCGCGAAGCACGAAGCGCGAGATCGGCCTGCGAGACTGTCAACTACGAAAGGTTGGAGTTCCTGGGCGACTCAATACTCAAGTTCTGCACTTCGGCGCAGGCTGCTGCCGACAGTGAGGCATGACTTCTTCCCAAAGACGTCTCCGGCTAACATGGCTCGCAGAACCAGCCTGGCCAGAGGGTTACCTTGCGGCATATCGAGACAGCTTGGTTTCCAACGCGAGACTCTGCCGAGCGACGCTCGAAAGCGGCCTTTCCAAGTTCATCCTAACTCAGTCTTTCAAAGGTAAGAAGTGGCGACCGCTGTACCTGAACCGATACGCAAATCAAACCCAGGACGGGACAGAGAAGGTCAGGATGGTGTCAACAAAAACGCTGGCAGATGTGATCGAGTCCTTGATCGGAGCCTCGTACGTGGACGGGGGACTCTTCAGGGCTACGGCGTGCCTGTCGAACTTCTTGTCCGAATGCGAATGGCACCAAGTCCATCACAATCGAGCCCGGCTGTACGAGCTCGCCAGGAGTCAAGACGCGCTTCCGCCTGTCATGGAACCGCTCGAGACACTCATCGGGTACTCGTTCCGAAAGAAGGCGTTGCTCATCGAGGCCATGACACATGGATCATATGCTCTAGACACCGGGAGAAGGTCATATGAACGGCTTGAGTTCCTCGGTGACGCAGTTCTCGATAAGATAATTGTTGCGTCGCTCTACTCCCTCGATCCCCCTCTGCCGCATCAGCGGATGCACTCACTCAAGTCGGCAATGGTCAACGGGGACTTTCTCGCCTTTGTCGTCATGGAAAACAGTCCAGGGGGAGGGATAGACGGTTTGGGACCGGTATGGAAGTATATGCGCCACGGGAACTATAGGATCGGTTCCGAGCAAAAGGCGATGGTCACACGACATGAGACACTGAGGGGCGAAATTCGAGAAGCTATGGTGACGGGGAGACGCTATCCATGGGCATTACTGGCTCGATTGCAGGCGAAGAAATTCGTGTCAGACCTTTTCGAAGCGCTGCTGGGCGCGATCTGGGTCGATTCGGGCTCTACAGACGCCTGCAAAGCCATGATCGGACGGTTTGGCATCCTCGCCTACCTAGAGCACATGCTGCGAAACCATACCGAGGCGCGACACCCGAAAGAAGAACTCGGCATGTGGGCGGGCACGCGGAAAGTCAAGTACGAAGTTGACGTAGGGGAGGGTAACGGCGGAAAGGCTCGGTATACCTGTAGGGTTCACGTGGGAGACACCATTGTCGGTTCGATAGAAGACGGTCTTACCCCTGAGGAGGCGCAGGTCAGGGCGGCGGACCAGGTAATGAGGCGGGTGTTGACAGAGCGGGATGAGTTGGATATCTCATGACCCAACTGTCCAAGTTGATAACTAGACGAGGACATTCAGTATTGTGACGAGTGCTCCTGTGACAACTTGCCCAGAATGGCATCGACCATCCACTTGAGGGTCTTGACCATGTCGACATCGGGTTTCGCATCGTCTAGTACTCGAATGCCAGCCGAGTCCAGAGCAGCTTTGCAGTAGGTCCCTTCTACGTCGCCTCGCTCAAACATCCAGCCGTGGTCGGCGACGTAATTGGGCCAGACTATAGCGTCGACATAACCAGGCGGATCCTCCCAGAAGCCCTCGAGGGTAACGTAGCCCGACCTAGCCTCGCGACGGGCTTTCGCATTGGCATAGGAAGCGCGGACGAAGAGCTTCAGGTCTAGGCTCGGCTGAAGTGATGCCATGGATGGCGCGTAGAGCAGAAAGCCGTCGAGAAGGCACAGACGAAGCGATCCGCGGCGTAGAGGATGAGATGGGCTTATCGACGAGGCGACTCGGGTCTTGAGCTCGGTGACGATGGTGTCTGGCACGGGGCAAGGGCCGATGGCGTTTTTGTCCTCTTTGGTGTCAAGCGTGGGCTTTTTTTTTCCCAAAAGCGGTTCATTCACATCAACTTTGAAGCCTCTCTCGATAATATTTGGGGGTAGGAGGGGCCTTTCGACGAACCGGCAACTCGGCGTGGCGACGGATGTAAGTCAAGGCTTCGGCCATGGCGGGCACGTCGACGGCTTGAGCACAGTCCCAGTCGAGGAAGCCATTTTTCGAAGGCAGCCTGTTGCAATAGTGGAGGAAGGGGTGAGCTCGCGATATTCTCCCCTCTCGGAATCTTAGTAGCTCACTCCGTCTCCGGCCGGTAGAAGTCATCTTGATGGAGGATGAAGGTGTTGGGGAAGATGTCGCGTAGGAGGCGGGCGAGAGTGGTTTTGCCGCTGGAGGAGCAGCCTGATAGGGCGATGATGAGGGCAGATTCGGGAGGGGACATGGCTTGTTACGAGACTCAAGGAGAGCTTGGTTGGGGGAGATGTGTGTTCAAACTCCCGACGTCCCAAGAGGGTGTAAGTGGTCTTTGCTATCGATAGGGAGCTATGTTGGGCAGCGGAATTGGTATTCCGATACTGCCTGTGTCTGTGTGTGCATGCAGCAGACATATCCGCACACTCACTCACTGTGTGTACATACAGTGTCATACACACATTACCAGCCAACGAGGCTCAACCTCAGCCTCAGCCCGAACAGCCAAAAACCTCCCTAAAACAATGGCGCCCGACCAAGGAGCCCAAACAGGCGCGATCCTGACGACGGCGCTGGCCACCTTCGTCACCGGCTTCCTCTTCGGCGTCTTCACCTCACGCGGATACCTCATCTCCCCCGCGCTGACGGCCGAACGACAGCGTAACCTCGGCGACCCGGTCGAGAGCGACGAGAGCGACATCGACGAGGATCAGTCTCTGCTTGACCATGCGCCTAATTGGGCTAATGGAAGGGCTGCGGATAGGAAGCAGGGTCTTCGCTTTGAGAAGGAGGCCGTGGCTTCTGCGCCGCTGGATGATGAGTGTAAGCTCGTTTTGGTCGTGAGGACTGATCTGGGCATGACCAAAGGTGGGAAAGGAATATTGCCCCCTATCTTTTAACTTACCTCATCTATTAGCCCCTTCAAATCAGAAGACCTTGACTTACATAAAAGAATCAGGCAAGACGGCAGCTCAATGCTCCCACGCAACCCTCGCCTGTTACAAGAAACTCGCCCGCGCAACCCCGACCTCGCCCCTGGGCAGGATCCTAACCCGATGGGAGGAAAACGGCCAGGCCAAGATCGCCCTACAGGCCAAGAGCGAGGAAGAGGTCCGTGACTTGCGCCAAAAGGCTCTCGCCGCCGGCCTCGTCGCGGAGATCGTGCAGGATGCGGGCCGTACCCAGATCGAAGCTGGGAGCTTGACCGTCCTCGGCATTGGACCTGCGCCCAAGAGTGCCATCGATCAAATTACGGGTCATCTTAAGCTGTTGTAGCTTGCCTTTGTTCTGATCACGATGAAAATGTCACTTGTACGATAGACATGACCGGACATATTTAGCCCACGTGAATAAAGAAAGACAAGTCTCATACTGAGTATTCCATTCCCAGGAAACGGGTATATACGGCGGCAAGACTCGTTCGCAAAACGTCTCAGTTTCTCCTTACAAACCGCGACAGAGCCGGCCCTAGATCTGCTTCTACTTCCTCGCGCTTCTGTTCTCTCTTTCGCCGCTGCTCCTCCCAGATCTGGTCGACGACCAGTCTCTTCTCGTCGATGATGTTCTTCTTCCTCTGTTTCCTGAGGTACTTGCTGAGGGCGCCATTCCTGCCTCTGGCCTTGTTGCGGATCTCGTCGGCGACCTTGGCGGCGGACGCATCCGGCTCTCTGTCTGCCATTTTCTGCAGATCGGACCGCTGGTCTAGGGCGCCGATGAAGTTGGGGTCGAGGGCGATCATGTTGGGCTGCAGCTTGTTCAAGAGGCCCTTGACTTCCGACTCCTGTCGCTGCTTGACCGTCTCGAAGGGGTTTGCTTCGAAGGCGTCAAAGTTGGCCTCACCCGCGCCCGGAACGATGATGGATGAGAAGCCGCGGTCGTGGCCTATGCCGAGGATATCTTCGAATGGGCACCATTTAAGACGCTCCATCCGACTGCCCTCCCCTCCCCACTTCATGTAGGGAGAGTAGACATGCTCCTGCTCCGATTTATCCTTGTTGAACAAGCCCTTCCAGATGGTCGTGTTGGTGCCCCATCCGACAGCAGTCAAGCCCGTGTCGGAGATGGCTACCGACGATGCCGGTTGACGAAGACGGTAGCTGCCGACCTCCTTGAACATCCTGATGTCCCAGACAGCCATCTTGAGATCCTGCCCCGTCGAGACCATATACCGACCTTCGCGGTCGATCGACATGGACCGGACGGGACCGCGGTGCGCCAACAGCTTCACCAACGGCTCCTGCGAGCTTGGCGACCATAGTGTCACTGTTCCGTTCTGGTGGCCTACATGAAGCACTGCATTGTAAGGGTTCTGCGTCATCGACATGGAGGGACCGAGCCGCGTCGGTATTTCGGCTACCATCTGACCGGTCGCCGTGTCCTGGTATTTGAGGTATCCGCCGGTTCCCTATTATCGTCAGGATTGGGGAGCCGGCGAGCCGAGCAGATGATGAAGGAAAGGAAACTCACAATCGTGGCGAGGAGGAAGTGATATGGTAGAAATTGCATGTGAGACACGTCGGTGAATTTCCTCAGACAATGCAGCTCGATGCCTTGACGATCGTAGATGTAGACGTGTTTCCGTTGCGCGACAGCAAAGTATTGATTGTTGTGAAGCCAACAGATATCCCGAACGGTCTCCTGCAAGTGCATCTCGCACATGAGTTTGCCATTCCTCCAGTCCATGGTGGCGACATGACCCTTCCGTCCAGCTAGAAGCAGGTCCCGTCCATTGCGCGTATAATCGCACATGTAAGGTCCGAACTGGTCTAGACGGAGATCGAACCGCTTCTGTGCAGTCTCGATCGAAACGTTGGCTGCGATGTCTTCTTGACGCGCTTGATACGTTCTCTCGAGTTCGCCCTCGGGTTCGAGGAAGCCGCCCGTGTTTTCGAGGAGGATTTCGGCATCCTTTGCTTTTGAGGCCGCATCCTGGTTTTTCTGTTCAAGCGTCTTGAGATTTCTCCGCAGCTTTCGGTCTTTGATGTGCTTGGTGTCGATTTTCTCCCCTCGGCCGTACACCTTTTCGGCTTGCCTGACCCGTCGAGCCCGTTTCTTGTCGGATCGAGATACAAGATCGAGTCGCTTCTTCTCGATTACCACTTCTGCGCCTTTTTCAGCGCGCTTCTCTTGTATTTGCTCCTCCATGGTCGCTGCTCTGATCAGTCGAGGAGGTAGAGATTGTCCTCCATCGGTGGGAACGTCACTAAAAAAAATACAGGCTAGCGATAAGATATATTATCTTATCTTATCAGTGCCTGCCCCGCACGAAAACTTCTCCACGGCCACCGACAAATTCGCCTGTAAGTTGTATCAATAATGTGAATGTGAGCGCATCCGACAAGACTCACCTGGACCTTGGAGATATCGACAATCACCTCCCGATATGGCTTCGATTCCCTTCAGATTCAAGGCAGAGGGAGACGGCAAAACGCCTGCCGCAGTTGTTCCGCACTCCCACCGCCCAACTACCAAGGTGGCGCATAAGCCATTCAAGTCTAAGGCAGCAACCAAGCACGAACTGAGGGACCGCGCCAAAGGTCGACCCGATTGCCTCCCATAGATGAATACCTGCTCTTATATCTATCAAGGTAGTAGAATGTGGATTAACTCAACTCTTCTCTCAGGTCGAGTTCCCAATGAACGTGGTCAGCGAAAGACTCCTCATCAGCAGGTCATGTCCAAGCTAGGTCGTCGCAACCAGGCCAAGCAGCTTCGGCTATTCAAACATAAGGAACACATGAAGGAGACGTCCATATTCTCCGGCCGAGATGGTGCGCCTCGCATTGTCAGTGTCATTCCTCTCTGTGCAGACGGCGACGCCAAGGCCGCAATCCAACGCCTCAACGAGAGCCTAGACATTGAGGCCGACATCTCCGACGGTAACACTCGGGTCGCGATCGATCGCTTCAAACAGAAACTCCAATATGTTCCGCTCAAACGCGACCTTGACTCTTGCCTAGACGCTGCACGGGTAGCGGACTTTGTCGTCGTTATCCTTTCCCCCACTGAAGAGGTTGATGCACTTGGGGAGCTCATCCTTCGCAGTGTCGAGGGTCAGGGCTTGTCGACCCTTTTCACCGTCGTGCAAGGCCTCGATAACTTGGAGTCTGCGAAGCAGAAGCAAGCCACCCTAGGCTCTCTCAAGTCTTTCATCACCCACTTTCACCCAGAGCAGGACAAGGTCTACAGTCTGGACAGCAGGCAAGAGTGCTCCAACCTAATGCGCTCCCTCTGCAGCACGACACCCAAGGGTGTGCGGTGGAGAGACGAAAGAAGCTGGATGCTGGCTGAAGACGTCCGCTGGCGTCCAGACTTTTCTGATTGCGCAATCATCACTGGTGTAGTCCGAGGCCGTGCATTGAATGCCGATCGCTTGGTCCAAATCGGCGACTGGGGCGCCTTTAAGATACGCAAAATCGTCGCGGCTCCCCTCCTCCAGGACGCAAAACGGGGTGAGGCGATGGCTGAGAACAGTGGCGAGAACACGCTTCTGGCCGAACCGTCCGAAGATCAGGATAACTTGGATCAGCTCGCCCCCGAAGACGTGTTCATGGAATCATATGACGAAGAAGGCTCACAATCGGCCGTCACTTCAACGAAAAAGGGCGTGCTTTTAGATGATCACCATTACTTTTCTGACGAGGAGGAAGAAGAGGCAAAGAGGCAATCGGCCAAAAGGCGGCTACCCAAAGGCACGTCTAGCTATCAAGCGGCGTGGTATCTCGAAGACGTCTCGGACTCGGGGTCAGATTTGGACGACATCGAAATGGGCGACGCAGGTAGTGCCAACCCGGACGACGTGGTTGGTGTCGAGGACGGTCTCGAGGGCTACGCGGCGCCCGAACCAACTGAAGCCGGCCCGTCAGAGTATCCCATGTCGGTGACGATGGAAGAACCTGACGAGGACGAAGACGCCCAGCAGCTGGCCCGCTACCGAGCTCGGAAACGGGACGAGACAGACGACAAGGAATTCCCAGACGAGCTGGAACTCCAGCCAAACGTCGTGGCTCGAGAGCGGCTAGCCCGCTATCGCGGCTTAAAGAGCCTGCGGACCAGCGTCTGGCAAGAGGACGAGGATCGGGCGCACGAGCCGGCGTGGTGGAGGCGTCTCCTCCGGATCCCCGACTACCAGTCCTCCCGGTCGCGAGCGACGCGCGAGGCGCTCGTCGGAGGCGTCGCGCCCGGCACGCGAGTCCGCGTCTACGTCGAGCACGTGCGGCCGCCTCCCGGCTGGGACCCGAGCCAGCCCCTGACCGTCGCCAGCCTCCTCCGGCACGAGAACAAGAAGACGGCAGTCAACTACCTCATCAACCTATCGGCCGACGACGCCAACAGCGGCTCCCTAAAATCCAAGGACGAGCTCGTGGTGCAGTGCGGGCCCAGGCGGATGGTGGTCCGTCCCATCCTGTCGCAGTCCGGCTCGACGTCCAACGACGTGCACAAGTACTGCCGTTTCCTCCACCCGGGCCAGTCGGCCGTGGCCACCTTCGTCGGCCCCGTCACCTGGGGCGCCGTGCCGGTGCTGTACTTTAAGCGGACGGCCGACGGGCCGGGGCTCTCGCTCGTCGGGACGGGCACGGCGCTGCCGCCGTCGACGTCGCGCGTCGTCGCCAAGAGGATCATCCTCACCGGCCATCCCTTCCACATCCACAAGAAGGTCGTTACGGTCCGCTACATGTTCTTTAGCAGGGAGGACGTGGAGTGGTTCAAGGCTTTGCCTCTGTGGACGAGGAGGGGCCGCTCCGGCTTCATCAAGGAACCTCTTGGCACGCATGGCTACTTCAAGGCTACCTTTGACGGCCGCGTCAACCCGCAGGATGCCGTGGGCGTCAGCCTCTACAAGCGCGTGTGGCCGCGCGAGTCGACGCTGCTAGAAGGGCGTCTCCTGAAGGAAAGAGGGTTTATGAATATTGGGAGTACGAGTGGTAGCATATAGAGTTGTAGATGGATTATCTCCAGTCTCATCCGAAAATGCAGGAAAGAGCGGTATCCTCTTCACAATCACAGGTAATAAATATGAATAATGACGCTTTAATCTAACCGCTTAGATATATACCCATAGCATAACTACAACGACTATTTCTCCTTTAGGCTTTTGGGTCTTATTTCTCACACTTTATCCATATTTTGTCTACAAGGGAGGCACCTTCCGACCCTTATGTTATACATATGCGTGAATGTGATAGAGACGTCGACGTCATGGAGTGAAAAAGGGGGGGGAAAGGGAGGGAGGGAATTGAAAGCATCAACAGTAGCCAAGCCTTGAAGGCTGTAAATACATACTTACATAATCCGTACATAATCCGTACAAGGTAGCTAGACAGGCTGACGATAGAGGGATCAAATAAACCAATCACAGGCATAAGAAATAGGCTCAACACGAAGATTAATAAGTGCCCTCGTTAATTAATATATATATATATCCTCTAGGAATAACTACCCCCCTATATAGGCAGTTAAGCAAATATTAGTTATATAACTAGAATAACGTAATCCCCTTTTAACCTTCCCCCTCTAGCTAGTCTATTACTAATACTAAAGTAATAAATTAAGGTCTAAAAGTGAAATAGATAAAAGAGAGGATAAAAAGCAAAATAATAAATAGGAAGGGAATAAATAGGCTATAATAACTAAGTAAATAATTAGACCTCGCCAGATCCTACTATAGATAAAGATTTTATAAATAGAGTCTTCCGGTTAGGCTTCGTTAATACCTTAATAATATCTAGGGTCTATTTAAAGAGAACCTAATTATTACGAAGTTCCTTTCGCAGCTTACTATTTTCCTCCTTAAGTGCTTAGAGCCTATCGTTAACCTTTATTATCTACTCGGTAAGAGGTAATAAATATCTAGGTTTAAGGTTATTAACTTTAAAGAGAGCGTTAATCTTCTTTTATATTCTAGTTATAAATATCTCCCCGTCCTCTCTATTATCTCTAATAGTCGCCTAATCGGTCTAGTTATTATTATTATTAATAGCTCTTATTACTATTAGTTTAACTACCGTTAATTTAGCTACTACCGTTAGCTTAGTAGCGGTAATCTCTATAAAAATATTATCTATTCGTTAGTTAATAACTTAACTATTATCTAAGGAAGAGTTAGAATTAGAAATAGCGATAGGAGGAGCCTTATCGACTATAGGGGTCTAGGTTAATACGCCCTATTTAGAATAGCTTATCTATTTCGTTATATAACCTTTAGTTATAGGCGTTATCTTAGTAGCTATCGCTAGCGATAATAATAATACTATAGCCGATATCTTCGGTAGCGGCTTTTAGGCTAGTAGTTTTTATCGCTTATACTATATAGCTACCTAATAGTCTACGTTATCCTATGCCGTATTATTAAGTAATCGTTTTAGCATACCTTAGCTAGTATTTAACGACTTAGTAGGAGCTACTATAGCTTATATAGTATTAATATCGGGACTTAGGTTAGTCTATAAGTTATCGATCCGCTTAGTAGTTTTTATTAGCGCTAGACGTATCTTTATCTTATTACCCGACGCCGGGTATAATATATAATAAATCTAGCGTAATACCGCCCGATAGATCTAACGTCTAAAGTATCCGATTTAAACTTCCGTTATGCTATTAATTAGAAGGTTATTAGGAGGGTATCGGACATATTCGTTAACCTTAAATATTAAGCTATAGAAGTCTTGCGGAGGCGTCCGGGCTAGGATAAAGAATATAGTGCCAACGTCGTTAGTAATAAGGAATAGCTCCTTTAGGGTATATAGGTATATAAGTAGGTACTATAACTCGAAGGCCTCCGCTTCGGAGATACCCTATAACTTAGCAATATAAGGTATAACCTTATTATTTTCTGCCTTCGTCTATATTATCCTAACGACTAGCTAAGCTACCTATTAGCTATCTTAGGCTTTATTTTTAAAGTTATTATTAGCTAGCTTAATCGTATAATTTATTACTTTCTTCTAAGATTTTAAGATCTTAATCTATTTAAGGCGGTAATTATAGGTAAGGTAGGCGTATACCTAGTTAAATTTTACTTTAGAAGCTGCCTATATAGGGGCCGCCTTAGCAGCTAGCTTATTATTATCTACTAGTAGAGGCAAAGGGTGCTTGTCCGTCGGCTCCCTTTTAGCATTTTATCCTAGCTTACGGAAAATAAAGTTCGTATCCTACGACTAAAGGAAGTAGTTATATAGTATTCTTATAGGTAAGATATATTTATCCGGGCGGATAGGACGCTTCCTATCGTGATAATCCTTATAAAATACTTTAAATAACGTTCCTCGAAAGTTCTTATCTTTACTATAGATATCGAGTTCGCCCGATAGTTAGCATAGTATATTTTCGTTATCGGAAATATAGCTAGATATTTCTTCTCGGGTTCTTATATCCTAGGATATACTCGTTATAAGGGCCTTACCCTTAGATAGTCGCGGGGCTATCTTAGAGAAGAAAAGGGTAAGAAAAATATAGATAAGTTATAAAAAGGCTCGAAAAACAAGGGTGCACGATAGTGCAGTCCTATTATAGTGCGTAGTTAGTTAAAAGGTAGATATTACGGGAGGATAAGAAGGTAAGGTTACGAAACTATAAAGTAGGGAAAAGAAAAGTATATAAAGGAAAAGAGGAAGGAAAATAACGTAGTTATACTTAAAGTTTCCGTAGGCCTACCGGCTTACTAGGTAATAGCTAGTTATTAGGCCTTAAATAGTTAGGTTAGTTATAGTATTTCTTTAGCGAGTCCTTATAGAATAATAGCCCCTAGGCCCCTTTAATAGACGAATAGTTAATATACCTTAATATTTAGGATATCCTCCTAACCTAGTAATATAGCTCGAACGGCCTAATCTACGTTAGCTTAAGTTTCCTAATAGCTCCGTCTATAGCTAGATAAACCTATATACTAGGGGTTAAACTAAATTTATCTCTTTTATCGTAAATAGATATCCTATAATATATAATCTCGTTAAACTTACCTCTAGCTGCCTATCTCCGGTATTTAGCTTAGCTTATAAATTCTATAATAAGGTTAGTATATCTCCCTTATAAGGGCTATTCTACCTGCTCCCCTAATCTTAAAGCTTCACGTAATAATCTTATAGATTAAAATAGGTTTAGACTAGTCTATGCCGTTCCGTAAAGCACTTTAGTAAGTAAGTAGCCTAAGGTCCTAATAACCCTATAGTTAAGTTACCGTATAACTATTAGCAGATATTCGGACTAAGTATTCTTAGGAGGCTATAATCTTTTTAAAAGTTATTAAAAGATCTTATTTATTACCTTAACTAAACTTATACTATAATATAACTTAGATAGCGCTATTACTTAAAGTATATCTCTTACCGTTAAGAAAGCTAAAACTTCCCTTAATAAAAAGGTAGAACCTAGGTCGGAGTAGATAGCTATAAGTATAATCGTAATAAAGTTTAGCTAATTCCTTAGCCTAATAATAGTCTCCGAGGCTCCCGTTATTCGGCAGGCTATAAGCTATATAAAACGAGAGAAATAGTCGACTAATACTAGTATAAATTTAGTCCTATCTGCAGCTATTAGGAATAGTTTTATATAGTCTATAGTAAGGACCTAGAAAGGTGCTAAAATATAAATTAGCTAATCCGGCGCTTTCGGCTTTCGGTTAGAATATAAAGTATATTCTCTATAACTTACTATATAGGATATAATATCCTAAGCTATGCTAGGCTAGAAAATATATATATAGAGTCGTCGACGCGTAGTATCTAGCTTAAAGTAGCTACTTAAGTTATAAGCTTAATAGAGTGCTTACGGGATCTCGTATCGGAGAAGGTATCTCTGCTACTTAGTTAAATAACTCCCTTTATATAATAGGGTATTCGTTTATATTAACTATTTAAAAGATACCGCCTATCGTCTAATACGATTTGCCGAGATACGATTAAGTTTATTAGGAACCTTACTATATTATAGCTAATTAACTATATTTACGTAATAGTAGTCTATATAATAGTCTAATAGCCTCGATATCCTATCTACCTCTCTTACGAGTGCTATAGCTACTCGGAGGTTTACTCGGGTTTTATTATCTTATTTTTCCTAGGTTTATAAGGCTAATAAGGTATTCTATTAGAGCGTAGTTAGTTATAGTAAAGGGTTACCCGTCTTATTAGTAGGTAGTTTCTTAAGGGGCATACCCGCTAAGTATTTAAGGAGCGCCTTATAGCTTTATAGGCTATCTTTCTATTTCTATAGTCCGGTATTAGTATTAACTATTCCCTAGTCTATAATATCCGCAGCTTAATATTCGTTAGATAGGAAGATTGTCCTAGATAAACTATCCGTAGCCTAGTTTCGCGAACCCTTAACGTAGGTAATCTTAATATTTAGTAGCCGTAGCTTAGTTACCTATTAAGCGTAGATACTTTTATAACCTTTAGAAATTAAGAACTATATAATAGGGAAGTGGTCTATAAAGATAGTTAATTTATCTACTATACGGAATAGATATTAGTAGCGACGGCAGAATTCGACTAAAGTATAAAGTTCCCGCTTATATATTCTATAGTTACGCTATATCTTCGTAAAGAGAAAGGAGTCGTATAAAATCGGCACTAAGCTATCTCCTTATTACTATAAGATAACGTAGCCTGCTCCGAATTTTAAAGTATCTATATATATAAGTACCGGCTTATTAAGTTAAGGCCCGTAAATAGCTATTATTACTTCGGCGAGAGACTTAAGGATCGTGAAGGATAAAGCCTTAGATAGCCCTTATAAGAAGGGAATATTTCTAGTAAGTCGCGTTAATAGTCGGGAGAACTCCGCGTAATTAACTATCTATCTCCGGCAGGGTCCGATTACTCTAAGAAATACCCTAACTTACCTCTAATTCGTTAGCACCGGCTATTCTTAGATTTTCTAAAGCCTCCTAAGCTTAATTATAATCCGTCTACCTATATAATACGTCTATCTTACTACTAGGATTTCTATTATACTAAGAAAAACCTTCTTAAAACTTAGCTAGAGTAAGGCCTATAATAATCTAAGCAGAAAGTAGTCCCTAATAAACGCTTATTATTCCTCGAATATAGTATATTTTAAGAAGATATCGTTTATATAGTTATTAAGAGGCGCGATATAATAGCCTTTAGTAAGGACCGCTAGTAGAGATAGTTCGGGCAGAGGTTTAGGTATAGCTCTAAATACTAGCTTTATTATTTCGGTAAAGCTATAAGCTACGGATTAGGTCCCCTAAGGGAGCTTTATAGGCTATAATTAGGAAAAACTAGGGATTTAAAACGCTAGAACGTAGCGTAATTTAGATACGATAGGTATAGCCTAGTAGCTATACTTTAAGTTAAATATACTAAATAAACCTATTCTTAGATCTAAGAGTCTATTATAAAGCTCCGATAGTAACGGGATAGTAATACTTAGTAAGTCTTCGTTAACGTTATAATAGTTAATTATTAATCGTATTTTAGCTTATAAGTTAGACTCGTCCTTAACTACTATAATAGGTTCCGCTAACTATTAGCTTAACTTACTATTAGCCGCTACTATATACTTATAGATTCCTAAGTTAATATTCTTACGAATAATTTTATTTATCTAGTATTATTCTAGGGCACTCTATCTCTTCTTTTAGCTACGGCACTATAGTTTAGTTCTCGGTATAATCCTCGGATAATATAGGAATAAGTCTATAGGTGGCATATCGCGTATATCCCGACCCTTAAGATTACGATAGGTATAAAATATACGTGCAATCTCCTCTCTTAAGTAATCCGGGACTAAAGGTCTAAGCGTGATACTATAAGCGTTAAACTATACTATAACTAAGCGTTTATTAACGGAATTATTAATTTCTTATCGCTAAACTCTCCTCTATATTAGGAATAGTAACGCTAATAGCCTATCTACCTATAGCCTAGGCTAGTATTATCTACTTAAGCGTTATTTAGTTATAGGTTTAGTAACTAGATTATTCTATAATTATTAGGGACTATTAAGTACAGTCTCTATAATAGCCGTAGTTAAGGAAAGAAGATTAGAATCGACGAAGGGATAATAGTAAAAAGTAAGAGTATAATTTATATAAAAATCTATCTAAGTCTATATATATATAGCCTATTTTATTAATCTAAGGGCGTGGCTTATAAATAAAGTAATCGGGTCTATAATAAAATATATAAAGTTTAAACTAATAATAATATTTCTAGTTAGCTATAGTTTTATAACTTACTTAGGTCGGCGCTAATAACTTAGTTTAACGATTTAATCTAGTTATTATTATTATTCTTAGAAGTTAAGTCCTTAGAAGAGGTCTCGGAGTCGTTTTTATTATCGCTATCTATATCCTCGAACGTTAATTTAGGGAGCCTAATAAACTTCCTTAGGATAAGCGGGGCGTTAAGCGCTAGGACTAACTTCTATCTCGGCGATATAGCTATTTACGGGCTTTATAAGGTTACCGGTATATTACCTTAATTACGATCTCTAATTATTAAAATGCTAGTCTTAATATAGATAATAGCGTTAACGTTAAAGAGCTAAGGTATACCTAATAGAAGGGGTAAGTTATCGACTACGTTATTATTTTTAGGCTTAACGATCGCCTAGATTTCTCTAATTACCCTAGAGACGTTTATATTTAGGATAGTAAAGTTATAAATAGGAATACGTAATCTATCCGCGACTTTTATAGCTAGCTTACTAAACTTAATATCTTTTAGGTTTATAACGGGGATCTTATTACGATTAGTAAAGTCGTAGTTAATAAAACTTACCTAAGACCCTTAGTTTACTATTATATTCTTATCTACTAGCTTTAGGGACTTATTTTTACTATTAACTTAGAATAAGATAATATATAGAACTCTAAAGGTTTTATAATCTCTAGTTTCTTTAATTAAACGGGTATTTATATCTTACCTAGCTAGGTTAACTCCGTTACTACTAATATATACCGCCTTAGACTTACCTTTGCCTTTACCTTTAGTCTTTATCTTAATAAAGGTCTATCTCTTACGTAACGAGAAATACCTAAATTACTTAGCCCCTTCTAGACTTACCTGCTAGAAATTTACTAGATTAATAAGTATAATAAATCTCTTTGCTAGTTTAATCTAATTAATATTACCTAGGCCGTCTCTTGCCTAAACCTCCGCTAAACCCTTAGCCCTTTTTTTCTTATTAGCTATTATGCTTTTCTTAGCACTTAATAGTCCTAGCTAATTAGGCACTTTAGGCGTTTTATAATATAAGGTTACCTCTAGGTTTAAATTATTCTTAAATATTTCCTCTAAGAGTATCGAGTTAATTAATCTCTTTTTAATCGGTAGTTTGCTAAGTCCTACCGCTATAATTAGCACCGTAAGTATATTACGAACTATCTCGCTAAGCTTAACGTTATCCCTATTAGTTATAGCGATAGACTTAAGTTTAGCGGCGAGTATATTAGTATTATTAGTACTATCTTTCTCTTTAGATCGATTAATTCCTAGGCTAATAATATTAGAATAGATAGTTCTACTTTTATCTATAGGAGTATTATAAAGTTTCTTAAGCGGACTCTAGCTAAGGTTCCGCTCTATAAGATCCTAATACCCTAAGTTAACTTAATAAGCCGTAATAAGCTAAGCTATCTATAGCGGTGCTATAATTATCTGCTAGGGGGGTGGCCGTAAGCCTCTGCTAATTAAAGTTAATCCTCTTAAGATATCTTTCTCCTAACTTTAAAGCTGCTACGCTTCGGGAGTAATATAAGACGTAGCGTAGTGCCCGGGTTGCCTATATTTAAAGCAAATAACCTAGTCTAGTAGAAAGGAAAGTAAACTATTTATATATACGTTAGTCGAGTTCTTTAAGTTTGCCTAGTTAACTTATCTACTATTATTACTACTACGGCCTCCGCGATAGCCTCCGCGATACTTACTCTAGCGGTTATTCTAGCGGTAGTTATTTAAAGAGTAATAAGACCTACCTCGACCTCTACGATAAGTCCTATAATTTAAGCTATTAAGACGATCTATCTAATCTAGATAAACGTTATCTTTAGGATATCTTATCTAGTTAGGTTAGTCCTAGTAGCTTACTATAGTTATATTAGTAGTAGCTTAGGGAGTTAATACTTACTAACGGGGCTTATATCCTAGTCTCTCCTTAACTAGCGTATTAGGGGAGTAACTAAACTTCTCTTAGAAGAGCTATTATATAATTAAGGCTATTATTGCCTGCTTACGGGCTTAGCGCTTAACTTATTCTATAAGACGAATATCCTTAGCTACCTAAACGATATCTTATATTTCTATAAGACTTAAAGCTATTATAGCTCGTTAAGTAGTTATAATATATCGAAGTTCTTAGTCGGCTATACCTATAATAAATTTTTAGATAATTATACTAAGTATAGCTATCTCTAATAGGGGAAGGACTTATATAGCCGATACTTAGTCTTATCCTCTAATAGACCGAAGTATTTAGCGAGTGCGATTATAGTACGTTTAGAGTAACTTACTATCTTACTAGCCGAATATTATCGGCACTTAAGGTTACTATAGGATATAGTTTAGAGCAAATCTTTTCTTAAGTAATATTTATAAAACTTTTAGATCTACTTCGGTTACTATACTATTCCTAGCACTAATATAAACGTTATAGAGTAATACGTTACCGTTAACGAAGTTAGTAGCTACGCTTACTAAGCTAATATTAATTACTCGGATCTTATTATTATAGTAAGGTATATCTCTATTTAAGCGAATAAATACGAGGTCGATTATTTCTAACTAGCGGTAGGCGCTATATATCTTATTAAACTTACTAATATCCGCCTATATCGGGGGCCTAATTTATTAGCTATACTTACTATCCTAGTAAGACTAATCTTAGGAGGCTATAAATTAGGAGGCTATAAGGTTTAGTCGATACTTACTTAGAGTATATATAGCTAATACCTCTATAATAATATCGTATAAAAAGATTAGTTCTAGGTTATAAATAGAGTAGGAAAAGGATAAGATACGAAAAACGAAGGCTAAGTTAATTTAGTATATATTAAGGGTTCTATATATATATATAGGGAAAAGGAAAAGAAGAAAAGCAAGATAATAGAGAGAAGAAAAAGGGGCTAACTCCTTTCTTATCGAAGAAGGAGTTAATATAGTTAGTAAGGTAGGACTTATCTATTATCTCCTTTAATTAGGGTAAGCGGCGTAATAAGACTACCTTATTAATCTATATAACTTCCCGATTATTAAGCGAATTACTATTAGGAAGGAACTTAATTACCGAGTAGGCAGGTTAGTTAGAAAAGGGGTAAAAAGTAAAATTCTTAGTAATATCTTAGGAGCCTTAAGTTATTATTATATTAAGTTAAGTATAATCGTATTCCTAAGCGTATATAGTAATCGGTAATTAGTGCTAAGAGATTAATCCCCCCCCCTATCTCGGTTACTAGCTAGATAAGCTAACGATAGAGGGATTAAATAAACTAATTATAGGCATAAGAAATAAGCTTAATACGAAGATTAATAAGTGCCCTCGTTAATTAATATATATATATATCCTCTAGGAATAACTGCCCCCCTATATAGGCAGTTAAGCAAATGTTGGTCATATGACCAGAATAACGCAATCCCCTTTTGACCTTCCCCCTCCAGCTAAGGTACGGATACATAGGCATGACTCGTTCTTTTTTTCCCGTCTCAGATAAAAAGCAGAGACCGGCTCAGCTGGTCAGGGTCTCCAAGCCATCCGTAGGCCGGGGACCCCCCTTGCTTATCCGCTCATCCTCTGCCCCGCTGGCCTTCCAGGCGCTGAGGATCAAGGTAACGATGTGATCGACGGCCACGTTCTTCTTGACCTGAGCGAAGACGGTGGGTCCGCCCTCCCTCATCTTCCTAGCATCCCTCTCCATGACGGCGAGGTCGGCGCCGATGATATCAGCCAGGTCCGTCTTATTGACGACGAGCAAGTCACTCTGCGTGATGCCGGGCCCGCCCTTCCTCGGGATCTTATCACCGCCACTGACGTCAATAACATAGATGATGAAGTCTGCCAACTCGCGCGAATAGTTGGCCGCCAGGTTATCGCCACCCGACTCGATGAGGAGCAGGTCCGGGGCGAAGGCGGCGTGAAGGTCCTCGAGGGCGGCCAGGTTGGCGGAGATGTCCTCCCTGACGGCGGCGTGGGGACAGCCTCCCGTCTCGATGGCGCGGATCCGTTTCGGAGGCAGGGCCTTTTGGCGGGTGAGGAACTCTGCGTCCTCGCGGGTGAAGATGTCGTTTGTCACCGCTGCGAGGGAGTACTTTTCTCGTAGGGCTAGGCAGAGCGCTAGCATGAGGGCGGTTTTGCCTGAGCCGACGGGTCTAAAGGGCTTGATTTTCCGTCACCATTGTCTTTTGCGATGTATGTATTTCTCTCATCTCGTGTTGGGGAGAGAAAAGGAGGAGAGAGAGAGAGGAAGGGGGTGGGGTTTTGTTCTCTTCTTTACCCTCCTATTCCGATGGTGAAAGCTCGAGTTGCCCAGTCTCTACCTTCGATAATGGGCAGCTCGCGACCTGTGTAGCTGCCCGGTCCGTCCAGCACTTCGTGAGAGTGGCCGTGCTCCTGGGCGTTGAAGGTAGAGTGGGAATGAGAGATTCCGCCGTCGTGGGAGTGCGAGTGACAGGCAGCCATTGTTATGTCGTGCTGTGTTGTGCTATCCAGAGAGCGATTCTATGGGGGATTGTGACGAAGCCGGCCTGAGGCTGAGGGGACCTTGGATGGAGAGGGAGACGGAAGAGGTGTATGTACCTATGTAGAAAGACGGAGAAGAAGATGGGACAAAGGGATGGAGAGAAACAGAGCTTTCTATGCAGAGAGAGAGGGAGATAGAGATAGAAAGAGCCTGAATACTACCTACTCTCTGGTGAAGAGTGTAGGGGAGGGAGGGGGAGGCGATTCAGCTCGGCGTGGCTTCTGTCTGTCTCGAGTAGAATGCGGGGGAGGGGCGGAATGAAATTCCAGGCAAGGGAGGAAGCGGCGCCCTTGTTACTACCTACCTACCTACTACCTGGTGGTTACCTAGTCGGTAGTACAAAGAGCCTATCCGCACCCAGCTCCGTCAGAGATGTTGCGCTCTTCAATATCTCTAGACTCTAGTGGAAGCTTCTCCTCCGTAGAGATCCTAGACTGTACATACATACATGTATTGTATTGACCCGCTCTGCGCTACACAGTAGCAGGTCTCGTCGTCGTCTTCATGACCGTACTTTTCTCCTCCTCCTCCTCCTCCTCCTCCTCCCTCACCCCCTCTCCTGTCAATCACGGCGATACGACCTTGTTACCAGCAGACCCTTGACTGGCGGCGGCGACGGCAGCTGCTGCGGCGACGGCCTCATGACTTTGGGTGACTGGCGGCTCGGCGACCGGTAGCAGCCCGCCGCCGACTGCCGCACTGTTCCGCACCATGATGCGACCAATCTGCTCGAGCATGTCGTCGCTCAGCTGCGGCTCGGGACGGGCCTGACGAAGCTCTTGCCGCTTCTCATGCAACTCGTCCATGGGTGTCATCATCAACCTGATATTCTTGGCCTTCTTCGCCTTCTTCGCCGCCTCCTCGGCCTCATGGCGGGCAATGTACCACGGCTCGTGCCGGGTGCGGAACTTGGAATATCGGTTGCGGAGCTCGTCGAGGACCGACGGCGGCATGGGCGGCGACTTCAAGCCAAAGAGAAAAGTGCGCGCTTCGACATCAGTGCCGAGGCTATCGCTCGACGTGGATTCGAATATTGGCCGCTCGACCTTGGGCCAAGGGATGACGACGCTCAGGCTGGGAACCATTCGATCCCATTTCTTGCCGTACTCGAAGCGATCGAGAGACATGTTTTCCGACGACATGTTCGGTGGCACGGCCTTGAGCTCGTTGATGACGACGTCTCGGATATGGCCCTTCTCAGGATGGCGTAGGGGGTGGACGAGTCGAATTGAGCCAATCGATATGGGGAATGCCTTGGCTTGAAAGGCTCTGAAGACATCGTTGCCGGCGAGGCCCTGCAAGAGTTTTTTTGTTCACTCATTAGAGATGGCCAAGAACGGACTTGGACAAGTCGCACCTTGTGACGGTTTTCCAGTGTGACGGTGCCATGGCTTAGCTGAATCTCCTTGATCCTGTCAATCTTTCCCTTGTCTGGGCCGTCCATGATGAGAACGCGATCGCCAGCGGCCAGGTTGAGCTTCCGCGGGCCGCCGGCCCAGGCACATCGCCGCTTGACAACTTCGGGTGACTGCGCCGGGTGTTGGTGCCGAAGGTATTCCCAAGTTACGCCGTAGGCATTGTAGCCGAGGTCGCGCTTTGGGGCCAGAGGGCCCATCTCCCAGTCTTCGATCCTCGCCTGTCTCGCCGCCTTGTCGTGGTTGATGACTTCTTTCAGGGCGTTATTCATTCTGGGGCGTAGCGAAGCTCTCTCAGCAGCTTTGGCTTGCTTTCTTCTCTCCTTAAAGCGGCGGGCGGCCTGGCGCTCGGCCTGGGCCGCCCGTTTGAGAAGCTTGAGCATTGTGTTGAGGCGATTATCAGCGTGTAAGAAAGAAATTGCCGTCGCAGGAATATGACGATGAAGAGGTGTGTGCAGGGTAGGTCGGTGGGGATCTAACGGTAACAGCTACGGACTACTGCCTGGTACTAGGTATCTAACGTGTACATCATCGCATTACATGGATGTTTATACACACTGTGGAAAGCTCACATCGAAGAACCAACAGGTTACAGCCAGGCAATAGAGATGATCCGTTGGGCAGGGCAGCAATTCTCCAACAAGCTTGAGGAGGGGGATCGAGAACAAACAGCAGGCGAGAAGAGAAAAGCAGCCCCCCCCCTTGCCGCGGAGGTGGATGTGCATGATGTGCGATTTTGCTTTATTTTTGCACGTGCCATGATCCATCTCCGAGACGCGAGTTACCGACCTTGCCTCCTCCTCCTCCTCCTCCTCCTCCTCCCCCCCCCCCCCCCCCCCCCCCCCCCCTTTTCCCCTCTCATCGCTCCCCTCTCCCCTATTTCTTCCTCTGCGCGGTCACGTTACTGTTCTGAGTCGGTACTTTTATCCGTTCAGAGCACTAACGCATCAGCACTCCACCGCTCTCATACCACTGTTTGTGCATACCACCTATTTACCCAAGTGGCTGTACCCTATGGCTGTACCCTACTACCATTCAGGCCAATGTCCAGTTGGCAGGCGCAGCAGCAGCAGGTTTATTATACCGGGGCCGTTAGCTGGCAAAGTGGTCTTGAGGCGCATCGCCGCGGAATAGGGACCTGGCAGCGTATGCCGGCTATCCCCCCCCCCCCCCTCTTCCCCCCTTTTATACAGATTTCCCCTCCCCCCCCTTTTCACTGGCTGCCTCGGACGGTGCCTTGTGATCATGTGGTAGAAAGGTATGTTTTTTTTTTGTCTGGCACACAATCAATGCGCGCACACAGCTATCTCTACAGCAGGCAGCAGACAATACCTACCTGCAGTATGTATCCTTACATGGTATAATTCGTAACCCCTCCCCCTACAGTCGTGGTGACCGTCCCGCAGGTGCCGCCGACACAGGTGAGAGGCGTCAAGAAAAAAAAAGGGAGTACCAGCCTACCTAGGTACCCGACAGTAGCAATAGCAACAGGTTGTGTAGCTTCCAGAGAGAACCAGAGCCTGCTGCCTACAGGCAGTCAGTACCTGTAATCTGTACAGGCTGTAGGGGCCGTAGGGCCTGTAATGTCCTATTGGTACACCCACGTCTACCACTAATTACCTTCTACTACTACTAGCCCTCCTATCTAGGTACCTCTCTCTCTCTCACACACACACCCGCCCGCCGCCACAGCCCAGCCCCAGGCCCAGGTTCCTTGTTCAGTCAGGACCCGTCTTTTTTTCCACCGTCACCTTTCAACGTCCCCAAATCTCCTTTCTCTTCTCCTCTCACCACCACCACCACCACCACCTCCATCACCACCGCCATCGTCATCATCATCATCAACGTCGTTGACGTCTGCTACTAAGAAGTCGCCCTTCTCAACGGCATCATCGTCGTCGTCGTCTCTCCTCGTCCTTTCCGTCGCCTCTCGCGTCACTCGCCGTCCGTCCCCGCCCCGTTCTCCCCCAGAGAAGCAGCATCGACGACTCCTCCCACTCCTCTTCTCCGCGCGTCATGGCTGAAATCCGCCGAAAGCTCGTCATCGTGGGTGACGGTGCCTGTGGGAAAACTTGCTTGTTGATGTGAGTAGCCTGTCCGCCCTCATTGACCGTGAAATAGACGCTGACCACGTCTGCAGCGTCTTTTCCAAAGGCACCTTTCCCGAGGTAAGAATTGACGACGTCCCCCCGCATCTTGCCCTCATTCTCGCCTTTTCCCTCCAATTCCCCTTCTTCTCCATCCTTTCCAATGGTCATCGCTACGCGTTTCCGTTTCGACGTAGACGATTTCCTCGTCTCTAGCCAAAGTTGGCCATCCTTGCTCAAGCACTTTCTTGGGAAAAAAAAAACACCCCACCTCAGCTCGCCGATCCCGCCGAACCGACTTCTTGTACTTAACAGTTGGCTTTTCTCAGGTCTACGTTCCCACCGTCTTCGAAAACTACGTGGCCGATGTCGAGGTCGACGGCAAACGCGTCGAGTTGGCTCTATGGGATACGGCTGGCCAGGAAGATTACGACCGCCTTCGTCCCCTCTCCTATCCCGATTCTCACGTCATACTGATCTGCTTTGCTATCGACTCGCCCGATTCGCTCGACAACGTCCAAGAGAAGGTATCGTGCAATGGAAGCCATGTTTCCCCGTCTCCGGCTGCTGACTCTTGTCCTTCTCGCAGTGGATCTCCGAGGTTCTTCACTTCTGCTCGGGTCTGCCCATCATCCTGGTCGGTTGTAAGAAGGACTTGCGGTATGACCAGAAGACGATCGAGGAGCTGCGCAAGACGAGCCAGAAGCCCGTCACGCCCGAAGACGTAAGCAAGCGCGCCTCCCCAGAACGCCAGCTGGCTAACGTCGATTGCGTACAGGGCGAGGAAGTCCGAAAGAAGATCTGTGCCTACAAGTACCTCGAGTGCTCGGCCAAGACCAACGAGGGTGTTCGCGATGTGTTTGAGCACGCCACGCGCGCCGCTCTCCTGTCGCGCTCCAAAGGCAAGAGTCACAAAAAGTGTCTTGTTCTGTAAACAAGATTGGGACGGGAGGGGGGAGGGCAATTTCGCGCCAGCTGTTTTGTACCGAGCACACCAACCTGACTTGTTTATTCCGGGCTCGCCTTTGCCCAGCGCCCTCTTCGTCTGATGTTGGGGGACGCGCCTCATGTTTGCAAGGCTTTTGACGGTGAGGGTCTACACTTATCTCTACCACCACTACTACGTCTGCATAGGTGGTCGGAATCTGGAGTTTGATGTGGCCTCTTTGTCGCACATGGCACAACAAAGACTGGCCTGAGGTGGAGGGAAAGGGGGAAGGGGGATTTTGGAGGTATCTGTTGCCCCCCCCCCTTTCCCGGGTAGGAGATGATGACGAGCAGCGACGTTTGTCACCGGATGTGGCCGCCCGATATCGGGTCGTTGTAGGCATCTTTTTTGGAGTGGACGATGACGAGGGCTTGGGCTTGAATGCCGGAGCGTGTCTATTTTTTTTTCTTTTCTTGTGTGTGTTTCTTCTTGTTGTCCTTGTTTATCTTGCAGTGAGACAGACAGACTGGGGTCGGACGCTTTGACTACCTATTGCGGTGAAGGAAGGGGAAGGGGGACGAAGAGTGTAGGCAACCCATGCGAGGAGGAAGTTTGGAGGGTTTAACGAGGCAGCCGACGGCTCTTTTTTTTCTCTTTTTATTATACATATTCTCTTTTCTCTTTGCTGCTCTCGCTCTTAGTTGCATCCAGTCATATCTCTCTCTCTCTCTCTCCCTCTCCCCCTCTCTCTTTCTCTCTCTCTCTCTCTCTCTCGTTCTCTCTCGCTCTCTCTCTCTCTCTCGTTCTCTCTCGTTCTCTCTCTCCCTCTCTCTCTCTCTGTGTGTGTGTGCGTAAGTGTGTGTGTATGTGTGTCTGTGTAGTCTCGATAGCTGGCTGGCTGACTTGACTGTGGCAAGTGGCAGGACGATGAAGAAGAGAATACAGACACATGTGACTGACTTGTCGTATCAAGTCGTGAGACTACCTACCTGCTGAACCACCTACCTACCTAGGTGGATGAGTTGATTGTAAGTTAGTTGCGGAATAGGTAACAGAGGAGGCAGTATCCATAGTTCTAAGGCTGATGAAGAAAGGGGGGGGTTTCATTCTTGAGAGTCGTAGAAAGGACTGAAAGGAGAGAAATTTCCATTCGTAAAAAAAAAGAAGACGATGATGAAGACGACGTCTGATATTAACACTTGTTTTTTTTTTAATCTCTTATTCTTGTTCTCTTTCACCCTCTACCCATCCCTCCCTCCTTGACCAACACCATCATCCATTCGATCGGAAGAGAGTCGAGCATGAATATGTGTTGTCGGATAACGAAAGAAGACGGAGGAGGTCCCTTGATTGTACGTAGCTGGCTGTAGGAGGGACGAGCTACTTGGGACAAGACTGTGAATCCGTTAGAAGAAGAGTCACTCGTGAAGAGACAAGGTTTTTTTTGGGGGGGGGAGGGAGGGGAGGAGAAACGAACGGCGCCGCAGCTGGAGCATTTCTTGGAGTCGCCTTGTGTGGTGACGCCGCATTTGGGGCAGTTGGTGTGGTTTGCGTTGAGCATCTTTTTCTGTGGTTGTTGTTTTTGGGTTTGGGCTTGGTGATGTTGTGGTGAGATGGTGAGATGGGAGAGGTGAGAGTGAGGAGGAGGAGGGGGGGAATCGATCAGCTTAATGGCTTGTACTGAGGGGAGGGAGGAGGAGGGGGCATGATAAATAGGTAGGTCGATAGGTAGAGTAGAGTAGGGAGATGTCTGTACGGATAGGGGTGGTTATAATACACCCCCCCTCTCCCGTCGCCAATAGGTAGACAGACAGACAGGTAAGGTAGATACAGTATGAGAGGAGCTGCACTCTTCTCTGCTAGGAAGATGGTCTAGCTTCATCCCCAACTACCTGACCCCTCCCTTCGTTGCTCTCATCCTACCACTCACTTGCTTGCTGGTGGCTTGACCGGTCTGGCGGCTGACCATACCACCCACCCACCTTGATAAGGGATGGGCGGGCAAAGAGAGGGAGGGGGGGAGGGGGGAAAGATGGGACGGGCTAGATGTGATATGGGTATTGTGATGTAGCGTCCATGTACGTGTGTGTCATGGGAATCATTCATTCATTCATTCATCAATGGAGATAGGTAGGCATTCAAGAGACAGACAGCAAGCATATGCGCCTCTCCAGATCCAGTAGGTATTAGGTAGGTATTCGCACCACCATCACCACCACCGCCACCTCCATCTCAACCATCACCAACATCATCATCACCACCATCACCAAAGCTGCTGCTGTTCAGCCAGCCAGCTATATAGTCCGTACATACGTAGGTGCCTACCTACATACAGCTCCCCCCTCCCCCCTCCGAGTCCTTCCCCCCCTTCCCAGTAACAACATCAGCAAAAGCCTGGACAAGACTAATCATCATCACGGCCACGCCAAACACCACCACCGCATAGGCCACGTACGTACGCCAGCTACGACGGCTAAGGCGAATGTAGCAAAGCGGGGGAAGGATGTAAGCCATGGCCACCGCGCTCGTAGCCCCGACCAGCTCGAAGACGACCCCGAGGTCGCACGTGAGGAGGCTCACCGCCGTCGCGCCCACCACCAGTCCCGTGCTGAGGGCGACGTGTCGCACCAGCTCGAACCCGGAGTCGGGATACCAGTACGTCAGCATCACCTCTCGGCAGACAAAGGCCTCCAGCGGCAGCGTCGTCAGCATGTTGAGCCCGAAGAAGAGCCGCGCCAGGTTGACCATGCCGTTGCTCGACGGAAAGTTGTTGAGCACGTTGCCCATCGTCTTGTCGCCAAACGTCAGGAAGCCCGCCAGCGCCATCACGAGACAGGCCAGCATCGATACCCCCGTAGAGTAGTGCGTCACCCGCGAGAAGTTGTCCATCGTCGGCGTCCGGAGCGAGCCGTAGATGAGGAGAGAGTTGTGATGGCACACGAACGCTTATCGTCATGGATATAAGGAAAGAAAGGGGTCAGAAACTTCTCTCTTGTTCCCCCCTTTTCCTCCCTGACCTTACCACCTACCAAACGAAATCACCCCAATCGCCTGAAAGATGCCCCCGTTGACCGTCAGGAGCGGCGTGCTAAACGATCCGCGCGCCTCCGACGGCACCAGCATGCCCTGCACCAGGACCGTCGTCACGATGACCATCATGCCGATGAGCGCAAATGTGCTCGCCTTGGCCAGCTACCTCTTTTCTCGTCAGCCTTTTTCTCCTTTTCTTAGTGACAATCCCTCTCTCTCTCTCTCTCCATTCCTCACCTTGGCGATATCTCGATAAAGCGTCAACGGGTAGCTCACGCCCAAGATGAAGACGACAATGGCCATTCTCCTGTCCGTCAACAGCCCCAGCACCGGCACCTTCCCCAGCTCCGGCCACACAGCCGTCAGCACGTGGGGGATCGTGTCGCCCACGATTACGCCAAAGGCCACCATGCCCCCAAAGGCAAACACCCACTGCGCCAGGCTGATGGCCACCAGGCCCGGCCTCCCGAAGCAGTGCTCCACCGTGCCCTGGAAGCTGCTGGTGCCGCTGAGCTTGCTGTTGATGACGATGAGGCAGATGGTCCAGTCCACAACCACCGTCAGTCCCACTAGCAGTAGCACCCCGGCCAGAAGCCCGGCCTGACGGAAGGCGTACGGCTGGCCTATGATGCCCGCCCCGATGATCGAGTTGGCCATGTTCATAAAGGCCGACTGCAGGCCCGACTTTGGCCGCCGCATCTCCGCCTGCAGCTCGTCGTCGTCGTCGTAGTCGTCCCAGGCGTTGGCCACCGCCACGCTGGGCGCTTCCATGTTGGTGAGCAACGGCACCCGGTGCGACGGCCTCGCCTCGTCGCCGCCATCGACGTCGTCATCGTCGTCGTCATTACCATCCTCTTCGCCATCAACGCTCCCGAGCGATTGTCGAGAGCGGCCGCCGCCTCCGGAATCGTCGAGCTCGATCTGTCCGCTCTCTTCGTCCCGCCCTTCGCTCAATCGCAGCATCACACCGGACGAAGAGGAGGAAGAGTCGCCGTCGCCCGCCAGCAGGCCACCGCCCTGTTCGCGCGTCGCTCCGGTCATAGTTGAGTGGTTGCGCCCTATCGAATGCACATCTTCGCATCCGAATCGCGCGCGGCACGCGACTTGTATCCTTCGTCTTCTAATCTCCAGAGACACGATGACGCGACGCGGCTATGAGGAAGTAGTGCGTTTAAAGGGGTCTTGGGTATCGACCTATTCCAGGGAGACAGATAGCCTGGATTGATGATAGGCACACAGTGCGGATACCAAAAAGTAGCTTGAGCCTCCGCCCCTTCACCGTGTCCGGCTGAGATGAGCAGATCCACCCGCACAGTGCCTAATGTTTACTGGATGCACATACATACTCCGTACTCGTCCCACCAAACACTCACATGAAACGACTTCGTATGCACATCAGGTTTATTCTCCCTGTCTGCAAGCCCTATGGCATCTATCGGCCTAAGAATCCTATATACAGGCCATTCCTCCCCAAGGGCCCAGAAAGAAAACAAAAACGGCTCATGAGCCTCATCTACCGGTCATGAAAAGGCCGTTTCGCGTTGTCCTCTAAAGAGCGAGGACGGCGATAACCACCATGGCTGCGACGAGCCGGCCATTACCAAGGTAGCCTCGTACGGCCGCCGAAGTGGCCGTCTCCCTCGGTTTGGTAGCGCCGCCGCCGTTTCCGCCCGACTGGACCTCGTGACTTTCGAGGCTCTGCGTCGAGTTGATCGATTCGACGCTTCTGTCGGCCTCCGAAGTCGCGGTAGTCTCGGCGTTCGTCGCCACGCGAGACGTGCTGGACGTCGACGTCTGCTTCTGCTTCGCGTTGGCCAGATTCGCAAAGCCTACCCAAAAAAAAAAAGTCAGTAAATCATAAAAGGACGAAAGATTTTCCAAATCAGATAAAAGGCGCTCACCGATCCTCTTCTCGTCCTTATCAAAGACGGTATAAACGTTCATGAGGAACGTGTCACCGATGAGCCAGGAGCCCTTAGCCACCTCGAACCCATACACGTTGCTCGTGCACTCGCCCGCTGCGTTCTTGGGTGCAATCCAGTCCTTAGGCGAAACCTCGTAGTCAATACCAGAAAACGTAAAGGTCAGCGGCTTAATGGTATCGCAAGGGACTTTATACGTCTGGCCATCGGCACTCTTGGCGCCGGGGATGACGCTGTGCACCTTCTGCACTCGGTCTTGAGAGCCGAAGACAAACGAGGTACCTGTATCGATGTAGGCCAGCACGCCACCGACGCCGGCCTTCTTGCCGTCGAATGCCATGTCGTCAATGGGAATGGCCCACTCGCCATCCTGCGAGCCCAGAGGCGTGTAAGAGATGTTGCCCGAGAACTTGTCAGGATTCGTCGAGCCGAATTTGATCTCCCCGGCATTGACGCCATCGGCAGCGCGGTTGAGGGCGACGCAAAAGATGTTCTTGTCGAGCTTGTGAGCCTGGCCAAACTTTTCGAAAAAGTTGTCGTTGTGGCCGCGAGTCATGGACAAGCCCAAGATGCCATCGAAGGGAAACTTGACAAATTCAGTCGAAGTGGTTCCTGCCATACCAAATTTGAAGTCAAAGGTCACACCAGCCAAGGTCATGTTGTCCTCGATCAACTTTCCGTTGACGACGCCCGAGCCGTAAGAGACATTAAAGTCTTCCTCGGTGTTGTGGAAAGTATCCGAGTCGTTGGGGCCAAAGGTGCTGTGCATCGAGCAAGCCTCATCTTTGCAGCCAGGTCCCATGACCCAGCTAGATCCCGCGCCGGTGTCAAGGAGCATGTAAAGCTCCTTGTGCTTGGAACCAATCTGCACCTTGACGAAGTAGGCAAAATCCGTCCCATCTTGATCGATGCCACTCGTCAGCGGCTGCTTCGGGTCAACGGCCTTCTGGATTTTATAACGGTTGTCCCTTTTCACGTGAGCGTCATTAGTGACCATCTCGACATTGCGGGGACCGCCGTATTTACTCGGCATGCGAGTGGCCCCAGAAGGGGGTCCATCCGAGGGCACGTTCACGCCCTGCACCATAGCAGTTAGCATGAAGAACAAGAGGTGATGAGTTGGAGAAAGCAGGCAAGCTTACCTTGACGGGGTGATGTTCAATATTAAAGGTGACTCCCTGCTTCTCATCGTGCCAGCCAGGGTGGAACGGGTAAAAAGCAGTGACAGCAGCGACGCAAAGCGCCAGCTGCACGAAAGCAGCTTCGGCACGCATGATGAATGACTTCGAATGCAATGAACGATGATGCTTGAAATGTGCAAGAAAGAGTGCTTATGAGGCAGTATGTAAGGGATGAAAGGAAGTTGGGACAAGGTTGACCGAGATGTGGTGGGGGAAAGAGGTTTTGGGGAGGAGAGGAAGCCTATGATGGAAGTGGGGGGTGAAGAAGGAAAATCCTGCCAGCTGGCGGGAGGTGATTTTGAACGGGCGAATTAAGAAAACGGCATTTCCAGGGTTGTGGTTAGGGCAAAGGCCTGGTCGGCCACGAGGACCTGAGAGCCCGTTTGCCAGATAGAAGGGTCAGATAGAAGGGCCAGCCAGATAGGAGGGCCAGATAGGAGGGCCAGGCGGGCACGTGGCGATAAGGAGCGAACGGCACAGAAGCAGAAACAGGAGAAGAAGCAGAGGATGAAATTCACAACCAGCAAAATGAAAGAGTGGCAGACGGAAAGAGATGGAGAGAGTGACGGGAGCTGCAGGAGGAGGAGATGACGGATAGTTTAAGTCGACAAACCCGGTGACGTTGCGGCGCTGTACCTGTTTATGGATGTCTGACATGTCTTACCGGCTGAATGAAGGGGGTACCTCTGCGCCTATCCGTACAAGGAACAGTAACGGCTCAAGGAGGTAGAGTCAGGTGTGTTTTCAGTAGACAGGAACTTGGAGAAATGGTCTACCGCAAAGTGCATACGATACGATGTCTGTCTATACATGCATACATATGTACGGATCCCACTCCTGGCCCGGGCATTCGTCCGAAATGTACGTCTACTCTTGAGGGGCAGAGGATCGTCGTCGTCAGGGCGGCCTGGGCCCCACGGCGGCTCATGAGCGGACTCGGGGAATTAATTGGTGGACGAGAAGCCAGGGGGGGGGCTATAGGGCGGACCTGCTCAGGGGGGCGGGGACGGCACCGTATCCACTGTGGGCGTCCACCACACTAGGTGTTATGTGTGACACACCCTGTGTCTAGGCTATGCCCCACTCAGGGCTTGAGCCCGGTCAGGTCAGTATATTAGACATACTAAATTAGTATAAAGGGGCTACTAGAGTTAGACTTAGTATTAGCAATATCACTACCCGATCTATAATAGCGTACGTGCCTTAATAGGTTATACGCCCGTCGCGCTAAATTACGCGTTTTTCACGATAATAATCGATATTCCTTATAAGAGATCTTATTTAGGATCCGCTTAGCTATAGTAAACGCTACTATATTACCGACGCTACTATTTTAGGTAAGTAATATACTTAACCTAGTTTATAGAAAATTATTTTAGCTAAAAAAAGCTAAGATAAGCTTTACTAAGGAAAATACTACCTATTTAGGTAATAAGGAGCCTATTTAAGCTATAAAAAAAAGTTATAATAATTTTATTAAAAAATATAAAGATAAAAGCGATTTTAATAAATATAGAGAAGCTAAAAGGCTAAGAGAATTAGTAATATTAGGAGATATTAATTAAAATAGCGATTAAGTAATTTTAACTATTTTAGTATATTAATAAGCTTAATAATAGTAAACTTATAGATATAAATATTAAGGCTATAGAGAAATAATAAGATAAGGAAATCTATTACTATTATCTTATTATATATTATTATAAGCTTACGATAATTTTCGGAATTCGCGATAGCGGCTAGAATTCGAATTAATTAGTATATTAGACTTTTATAGCTATTAAGAAAAAATATAATATAGCTCTAAAAGTTACTTTCTCGTTAATTATAAAGGAAATATATACTATAAAAGCGGAGAATTTTATAATATTCGGTACTTTCGTAAAACGCTTTAATCTCCTATAAAGTTAACTCTATATTATAATAAAGGAACCTTATAAAGAATAGTTCGTTAGCGCTATAATTAACGCTATTAAAACCGTTATATTTTCCCGATATAAAGATTAGATATATAAGCTAGCTAAATAAAAGCCCCCGATAAAGGACGAGGTTTTAGGTTTTTTCTAAAATTACGCTAAGCTTATCGATAATAAGAAAAAAGATACCTTTTCCGTAAATTAGAATACGAAAAAGTAAGACGAAAAGCGAGATAATACCTAAGGAAGAGGTTAAGGCCGCGGTAAAGGCTATAGCCGCGGAAATTATAATAGCAGAGCCTCTTCTCCCGCTTAAGAAAGCTAAAAAAGATAATATCTTAATTATAAATACTTTATTCCTAAGGGTAGTAAGCCTTATAAGGAAGAAAATTATTAAAGGTTATATTTAAAGCTACGCTTACCCTTAAAAGATTAATATTAATAGAAGTAAATTACGGTATTAGAAGCTATTATAAAGGCTAGATAAACGTACGAACTTATAATTACTAGCCTTAGCGTTACTTAAGATAATATTATATATAATTCTAAAGCTAGAGGCTATATATTTAATAACTTAAAATAGTTTATTAAGATTTATAAGAATACCGTAATTAACTTTTTCCGCGCCGCTAATAGCGGAGATCTATAGCCTTAGGGAGAGGGTAAGGTTAAGATAAACTTACTTAATAGTAATTCGATAATTCTATTATAGGCCTTTTATTACCTTAATATTTAAGCGAATTTAATAAGTATAAGCGTTCTAAAGGAAAAAGGCGTTATCGCTAACCTTAAAACGAATTTCCTTATTAAAAAAGGCACTAAAGAGCGTATTTACCGTCTTAACGATTAACTTCGAGTTATTCGTGCTACCGCTATAGGCGGCGATTAAACCGTAATTAAGGTATTCGCTATTTTACCGTATAAATCGCTAAGGAAGGGCTTAAAGGCTAATTTTACTATTATATATAAGCGCCTTATATACGCTAGTAAAAAGAAGGTAACCTTAGCTTATTAAAAGGTAAAGATTCTAATTAATAAAAATACTATTAAAGGCTTTTCGTACGAGGCTTATTAATTTACTAAAGCTAATATTATAATTAGTAGGGATTCGCTAGTAAGGCCTACGAGGTTCCTTAATATTATTTTTTAAGATATTATCGAATATAACTTACTAGGAATAAGCGGCGCCTGCTATTCTCTATACGGAATCGACGCCTTTATAAGATTCTACTAGATAATAGCTACTAACTTAAAGGGTTAGGCTTTTAAGCTTCTTCGTAAATAGAAAAGATAGGTTAATACCTCTTCTAGAGGAATTCCTATAGCTATGATAGTTTTCGATAACGTATAGGAGTTTAAGAGCGAGGTAATTAAGGCCTAGGCTTTTTAAGATAGATTCGTTCTACGTTATTCGACCTTATATAACCCTTAATAAAACGGTCTTATAAAGAGAGCTGGCAGAACGCTTTTAACGATAGTAAGAGCTATTTATCTATATATATAGCTTCCCGTAACCCTTTAGCTATATTATATATCGATAGTAGCGTATATTACGAATTTACTACTTACGAAAGGTAAAGATAGCCCTCTCGAGAGGGTTATAAAAACGCTTAATTTGCCTTATAAATATAATATTAGCTACCTTTACGCCTAAGGTTATACTATATATATAATAAAGCTAAAAGAGAAAATCGTAAGATCTAAAAAAATAGCTCCTCGAGCCTAGAAAGGTTATCTTATCGGTATTAAGGGCCTATATAGCTATATTTTTAAGATTTAGCTTCCTAATTAAGAGATCGTTATTTATATATAAGATATACGCTTTATTAATTATGCCGGTGCCCCTACTATTAAAAAGGACCTATTAGTCGAATTTAAAGCTTATTTAGAAGAAAAAGGTAAAATTATCGAATTTAAACTTATTATTCTTCCTTATAGGGAGAAAGAGAAAACTTCCTATAGCTAAACTAGTAATATTAATATTTTATAGTCCTCTAATATATTAAGTATTAAATAATCGAGGAAATATTTAATTACTATAGCCGGATTATTAGATATATCGAATTCGAATATTTAAGAGGAATTTATAGGGCTATTAAAAAAGCGTTTTAAAACGCCTAAGGGATACTTTTCGCACCTTCTCTTACTAAATCCTACGCCTTATCGAGGTAAAGAGGCACCGCGCCCGTTTTTCGATAGGAATACGCTTCTTCGATTAATCGAGGAAATTAATAAAAAGGTATAACTACTACCGATAGCGCCTATAACCTTAAATCTTCCTAGCGGCTAGGTTTATAATACTAATAATCGTAATAATCTTAATAAATTAGCTAGTAACCTATAAAATTTTCGGCTAACCGATCTAATACTTAAAAAATAACTTTTTTAATATTTACGCAAGCGCGAGGTATTAATACTATCTTCTATCTTAATAGAATTAATATAACGCCGTAAGCGTTATTTAATAGAAGAACTTTACGGTACTAAGCTAATAAGATATTCGAAAAGGCTTATATAAGCTAATTTAGCTAGCGTTCTTAAACCCTCTTTATTATATATTTCCTTCGCCGATAAGGACGAATATATTAATTAGGCGCTTATAATAATTCTCTTAGCTCTAGCTACGGAAACCTTTATAAGTTATACCCTAAGTAATTATTATACTACGAAGAAGCTACTTAAATTCGATAAATATTAGGTACCCGCGATAAAGAAAGAACTTAATAAGCTATATTAGAAGGGCGCTTAGGAGCTCGTTCCTAAGCCTTACGATATTAAAACCTTTCTAGGGCGTTAGGTATTTATAAAGAAGCTAATTAAAGGCGTAGATCCGATAGCGAAGGCCCGCTAGGTTATTCGCAGAGATCGTAATCTTATAGATCGACCTATTAAGGACCTATATACTATTATAGTATATTAGTTATCCGTACGAATCTTCCTTACTCTTATTATAACGTAGGACCTTAAATAGGTAAAGTTTAATATTATAAATATTTTTATTAACGCTAAATTAAATAAAGATATCTTTATCGAGTAGCCTTATAGCTTTAAAGATAAGTTAGGCTGCGTTTACTAACTAAAAAGGGCTTTTTATAGCTATCGTACCTTACCGCGCTAGTAATTCGAGCGTATAGCTAAAAATCTAGCTAGTTACGGATTTAAATAACTCGATTCCGAGTTATACCTTTATCGCTACGCTAATAGTAGCCTCCTTATTCTTTATATAAACGATATCCTCCTTACTATACTAATATAAGTATAGATTAATAATAAGGCCGTAATTCTCGATAAATTATATAAGGTTAAATATTTTAGAGAACCTTAGGAATTCCTTAGCCTCGAGTTCGATCGCGATTATTAGGCCCGAACTATTCGAGTATATTAGACCTTTTTCGCCCGTAAGATTCTTAAGCTATTCGATACTAATAATTTAAAGCTTACGAAAACGCCGTAGCCGATAAAATATATAATTCCTTATAATTAGAAAAAGGCTAAAATCGTAATAAAGGCTATAATATAGTAAAAATAAATAGGTAGCTTAAATTAGCTAGCCTTAGGTATAAGGCCCGATATTACGTATAGCGTTAAGAAGCTATTAGAAGTAAATTCCTATTTAACTTACGCTTATTTAGCTATAATAAAGTACCTTTTCCGCTATCTACGCGGCACGCCGTTTCTTAATATTATACTTAAAAGAGCGGTATATAGTAAGGACTTTTAACTTTATATCTATTTTAATATATCGTTCGCGGATAATTAGGTAACCCGCGCCTTAACGGCCGGGTTTATTATTTTCCTCGCTAGTAGCCCTATCGCGTAGCGCTTAAAGCGTTAGATTTTTATTATAATAAGTAATATAAAGGCCGAATTTATAGCTCTTATACCTACTAAGCTTATAATAATCTAGCTCTCTAACGTTATTTAAAACGCTAGCTACGAATAAAAGAGGCCTCTCGTAATATTTACTAATAGCTAAAACGCGAAGTTAGCTATAATTAACCCGCTTAATATAAGAGTAAAATAAAAATACAGCTATAATAGGCTTATATAATTATTTATAAATACTTTAAGCAAGTTTTATAAGGCAATATTTATATTATATTAAAGCCCTTTTAAAACGCTATATAATGCATATTTTCTTATCTTAATCGGATAAGAAATAAGCCTATAATATAGCCTAAGATATATAGTATAAAAGAGGAATAAGCCGTACACACCAGGGCCCACTATAGCGCACGCACATGCCCCATAACGCCTATCGCATAGGCCTTATAGCGCCTATCACACAGCGCTTACAGGGTCTCACGTACAGCGCTTACAGGGCCCAAGCGTACGCGGCCTAAGCGCGCGCATAAGCCTCGATCGTGTGCATCACACACAAGTCTCACCGCAAATCCTCGATCTTCTAAGTCAAATAACAAAAGAAGGAAAATACCTATAAATAAGGGGAAAGGAAGGTCTTATAGCTACGTTAGAGTACTATATCCGAGGACTTAGAAGTATCTTAGAAAGTACCTTCGTTACTGAGAAATTGTCTATAAAAGAAGGAGGGTTTTCCTACCTACTTATATAGTATTATTATCTCACACTCATAATTTAATCACCTCTCCTGCCTCTAATTCTTCATCTTTTTCCTCCATTTGACCATCACGTGATACCTCTCTTCTCACTCTATCACGTGATATTTTTTCCCAATCCGTCACTATTTATTTCCACTGTGTATAACCTTTTAAGGTTATAAGCCCGGGTTTAGCTTACTAACTCGGGATACCTTTACTTTTCAATCCTCTTTTTCACCTTCTTCCTCTCACATTTTCACACTTCAAATTACCTCTTTCGAATCCTCTTCTTCGGCGCTTTTCAGCTATTAGACCCACTTTTCCTCAAAAAATTCCCTCATCGACCAATCATAGGCAACGCTGAAAAATACCTTTTTGCCAAACTTTCAGGCTCAGCTAACTACACATACTAGGCTTTAAGAATAGACTCTCTTTTAATTAGGGAGAAGCTTCAGGGGGCTCTAGGCACTATAGCCTATAATAAAACAGAGGAGGCTTTAGCCCTTATAAGGCTTCAGCTTAAAGATAGGCCCCTCACCCAGATAATGCACCTTCGCTCTACAATAGAGGCCTGGGATAAGCTTAAGGACCTTTATAACCCCGTTTCTTTCACTAGTAATTTCCTTTTAACTAAGGAACTACTAGAAATAGGCAAGGCTACGCCTTATAACATAGAGGACTACCTAAATCGCACTAAAGCTATCTAAGAAGAGCTTAAAGCTAGGGATATTATAATTCCTAAAATAGTCCTTATAACGTGGGTTTTAAATAACCTTTTAGAGCCTTTCTAAGGCTTTATAACGCATATAACGCAGGACCTACGTAATAACGAAGGATCTTATAACCTAGGCAAGTTATTTACTAATATACTAAACGAAGCAAAACGCTATAAGTCTAATAACCCGGAGGAAGAGGCTTAGGCTTTTCTAGCTACGAAGAAACCTTGGAAGAAGCAGAAAAAGGCTTTTAAATATGCCTACTATAAGCTCCCCGGGCATTTCGATAAGGACTACTATTTCCTTTACCCAGAAAAGGCTCCGAAGGGTTTTAAACCTAAGGAAAATAGGGTAATAAAGAAGCCCTTAAAGAAGCCTCTACGGAAAAGCCACGGTACCTTCGGCTCTTTAGATATAAAGCCTATAGAAGCCGATAAACCGAAGAAAATCTTTATAATAACAGATATAGATACGGCTCCTATGGAAATAGACATTCCTTCAGCACCTACGCCTGGAAGGGCGGTAGAAACAGACTCTAAGGCTGAAGAAGAAGAAGAATCAGAAGCCGAGGTATGCTATAATATAATAAATAACGCTATAAATAACTCTAATAATTTAACAGGAGCTTTAAAGACTTCTTATAACGCTATACAGCAAATACTGCTAAAAAC
>PDHQ01000250.1:29173-51165 GCA_003339415.1 Ophiocordyceps camponoti-saundersi (nom. inval.) | reverse complement strand
TCTCTCTCTCTCTCTCTCTCTCTCTCTCTCTCTCTCTCTCTCTCTCTCTCTCTCTCTCTCTCTCTGTCTCTCTCTCTCTCTCTCTCTCTCTCTCTCTCTCTCTCTCTCTCTGTCTCTCTCTCTCTCTCTCTCTCCTCTCTCTCTCTCTTCTTCCTCCCCCCCCCCCCCCCTTCTCTGTCTCCCCCCCCAATAACTCTCCTTTCCCTCCTCTAACCTCTCTCATCCTCACTCTCTTTTCTTCCTCACTCTCTCTCTCTCTCTCTCCACTCCCACACTCACCAACCTTGATCGTTTCTTTTCTGTTGGTTTCTTCATTCGCCCCCCCCCTTACCCGCCCTTACCACACTCTCTCTTCTTCCTCTGTCCCCCCCCCCCCCCCCCCCCTTTTTTTCCTTTTCCCCCTCTCCTTCCTCTTCCTTTCTCTTTCCGGCGCTTTTCCACTTTCGCCGGACCTGCGCTTTCGCCGGGCCCCGACGAGGACGGCCGAGTGTCGCGACGTCCGGGCCCCCCCCCTTCCCTCCTCTCCACTCTTCTCTTCTCTCGCCGCCAAATCGTCTTCTTCTTCCTCTTCCTTCTTCTTCAGACCCTTTCTTCCTTCCTTTCTTCCTTCCTTCCCCCCCTCACAAATGTCGTCGGCAGTCGTCCGCTCGACTGCCCTAAGGGCTGGCGGCGCCTGTGTGCGCTGCCGAAAGGGCAAAACCAAATGCGTCTATGAAAACGGCCGGGCGCCCTGCAAAAATTGCGCAAAGGGCATGCACGAATGCTACCTCCCTTCGGAGAGCATGGCCCATCATCACGGTCAGAGCCCGGCTCGTCACTCTAGCAGCGCTCATCATCGCCCTGCCCGCGATAATGCCCCGGCCTCCGGCGCCGGCGGTTCAGAATCCCGTCAGCAAGCTGCGGGCTCGTCCAGCTCGCGCCACGTCCAAGCCGCCTCGGAAAAGTGAGTTTCATTCTCATCTCGCTTCATTCTCCTTCTTTGCTTTGCTTTTCGGGATCCCCCCTGTCGCTCACACATGGCTTATTCAGGCTTACCCCGGAGCTCATCGCCGAATGCGAGCGTGTCGTCTCAAAGACCTTCCCGGCCTGCGTCGCGTTCCACAAGCCGTCCTTTGTCCAGCAGCTCAAGAATGCGTCGCTCGAGTCGACGCTCGTTTACGGCCTGTTGACTTGCGCCGCCAGGTGAGTCTCTTAGCTACCGTCTCATCCTCCTCCTCCTCCTCCTCCTCCGGATCCCCCGACCGTCCCTCCCCCCACCTCCCCGGTACTGACTTGTATCCTTCCCTCAGGAGCTCTCCCGGTCTCATCCGCCGCTACGGCTCCCCCACGCAGGCCGCCGAGACATTCGCCGCAAAGGCCATCGCTCTCATCAACCAGAACCTCGACCATCCGAACTTGGCCGACATACAGGCCCTCTGTCTCCTCATCATCCACGAATGGGGCACTCGCAATGCCGTCCGCGCCTACATCTACCTCGGCCAGGCTTCGCGCATGTTGCAAATGTATCGCATCCTCAATAGCCACCATGCGTCCGACAATGCAGACCAATTCCTCCGCGACGAGTCCTTTCGCCGCACCCTTTGGCTCGTCTACGTCCTCGACTGCCTCCTGACCAGTACACCAGGCCGTTTCTCCGCTCTGGCCGCCCAGGACACCGCCGACGTCGCCCTGCCATGCTCCGACATCAACTTCGCCTTCGGCAACGCCGTCCACGTCAAGACGCTCGCCCAAAACCTCAGCGCCTCTTCGCCCGCATCCTCTCCGTCGACGGCCCAGATGCCGACGGGCGACGTGGGCGAGTTTGGTCACATCGTCCTCGCCGCCTCCATCTGGCGCGACGTCGTCTCGATGCTGACCGTCAGTTCCCTTCAAGACTTTCACGAGGAGTCTTGCACCAGCCTCATTGCCAAGATCGAGGGCCTCCGCGCCTCGCTGCCGATGCAGTTCGTCGACAAGCCTGGCCAGATTAACCTCCACATGACCATGGGCTCGGGCTACACCTTTGCCGTCCTTCACTGCCTGCTGCAGTGCGCCACCGTCTTCGTCCAGCGCCGCCGCCTGCTGCAAGAGGTGACGGCCCCGGGCTTCACCCTCGATTCGTTCCGGGCTAGCACGCGCTGCCACGACATCGTCGACCGCCTCTTCACCTCGTGCCACAGCACCATTTCTCTGCTGACGGCCGTCGAGGCCGGCGTCGAAAAGGACCAGGCCACGTGCTTCCCCATCTTTATGCTCTTCTCCTCGTTCACCGCCAGCGCAACGGTGGCCTACCTATCCCTCAAGGGCCTGACGCCGCCCAACACGGGCGAGACGGCTGCGCAAATTGTCAAGGACGGCCTGCGCTTCATGCACGACGGCACCGAGAACTGGCCGCTGATGACGAGTTGGCTCAGGCATTTGACAGTCATGCAGCGCGTGCTCAACAATGATGCCGCCGCTGCCGCCGCCGGCGGCGGCTCAGGGGGCTCGGTCTCGTCGCGCCACGGGTCCAATTCGCACCAAGGCGGTGTCAAGGACGAAGCCGAATCGGAGGCCGACACGAACGCCGATGCTATGGAGTTCGAACAGGGCAGTGCGAGCGGTGCTGGCGGCGCCGGGGGTGGAGGAAGTGGGGGAGCCACCGGGCAGAACGAGGCGGCGCCCCGGTCAGTATCGGAGTCGGGCCGGGAGGACAGCGAGCCGCCGGCGGCCGCGGCCCCTCGTCGACCGGGCGTGACCACTATTAATGGCGGCTCGGGCGGGGCGTCGACGCCGGCGACGGCCAACTCGCCACCGCCGGCCGCGGGGCAGACGTCGTCGACGCAGGCTGGGCAGGAGGCGAAGCAATCGAGCCCGGACGCGGTGTCCAACGGGATGGCGCCCAACCAGGAGGGCCAGACGACGAGCCAGGACATGACGGCGCCGGAGCTGTGCCAGGCATTCGAGCGGCAATTGCTAGATCTTGACGACCTGGCGGCTTTCATGGGGGGAGGGGTGTGACGTGAGGGGGCTTTGGCTTGGCTGGGGGAGGGTGGATTAAAGTTGACGAGCTTGTAAGATAATGTCGCTGAATACCCGGTTATGGAGGGGAGGGGAGGCGAGGAGAGGAGAAGATGACGCGCACGGAGGCGAAAGGTGTCAGCGGGGCCGAGGAGAAAGGATTGCAAAGGGCCAGACAAGAGACGAAGGTTGTAAGTCAGCAGTAGTAGGGTATGTTTTGCAGCCAAGCCAAGGAGGAAGAAGCGATGTTTTCAGGGGATTTTCAGGGGAGGGGTATGTGTGTGTGAGTGAGTGAGTGTGTGTGTTGGAAGGAGAAGAGAGGAGGAGGAGGAGGAGGATTCAGGCCTTAATCAGCGTCAAGCAGCTGATACGCGCGTGTGTGTGTTTAATCTCCCTCTCTCTCGTCTCTTTCCCTGTGTGCGTGCGTGCGTGAGTGTGTCGATGATGCTCGTGAGCCTGTGTCGATGCAGCAAGTGTTTGTATGTGTGTATATGTATGTATGTGCCATGGATGATGTATGTATGGTGTATATACAATGTATGCATTTACGTGGGTATAATGTCTGTACGGCTTGGCTCCATGTCTTGGCTCTATGAAGTCAAAAGATGAAAGACGGAGGTAACGGTTGTCGTCACTTTGAGATGGTTATTTGCCTTGTATGTAGGTAGGTACTTGGAGTTAGAGGTATGTAGGTAGGTACAGTCACGAGACGCCAGGATTTCAGGGTCCGACCCGGCCGAGGAGAGAGGGCGGGGGTGGGGAATGATGTAGGATGGAAGGTCTAGAATTGCGGGGGCGGAGGAGGAGAGCTGTCGAGGGATGATGATGGGCGGGGAGAGAGAGAGAGGGGGGGGGGAGGACGGGAAGAGAAGAAGAGAGAGAGATGGTGCCGTGTCGGTAGGGTAGGTGGTAGTAGTAGTGGTAGTAGTAGCCTTTGGTAGGTCGGCAGCCGGCACAGAAGGGATATATAGAGTGGGCTATATCTGTGTGTGTATATGTATACGGATGGATGGATATATGTGATGTAGCGGATGGGATGCCGGATATTGTATTGATGGTGCTCCGGGGAGATGATATCGGGGAGGGATCCGGTACTAGCCTTCTAGGTAGGTAGGTAGCCTACTAGATAGGTACTAGGTAGGTGTAGCCTTAAGTAGGCATGTCAGCATCGCATGTCGGTCTTTGTCTATATACTATATACTCCGTATTGTCTCTCCATTTGCCGCATGTCTGGACCACGTGAAGGTTAGGCAGGGGTTGTGAGTGGTGTTTACGTGTGTGTGCGCCTTGGATGTTGGTTCGGTACGAGCCGGGGGGGGGGGGTTTATATGTACGGATGTATGGAGGGGGATGGATGGATGGATGGCATGGCATGGTATGGCATGGCTTTGCTCTGCTTACCTCCTCGAGCTGGTTAAGAGTGTGAGTGTTCTGGATCAAAATCTGACTTGCCGCCACCTATCCCGTACATACTACATACAAAACTAAGCTACTACCTCTCTGCCCTACCCAGGCACTAAATAATCGTTTATTTTTAAAATCACATCTCCTCGTCGTCATCACCTCCTAAGGAATTTCCCCTCTCTCCTCCTCTCTCTCCTCTCTCCTCTCTCCTCTCCTCTCTCCTCTTCCCCCCTCCATCAAACCAACAAACAATGAAAGCCAAAACCCCCCCCAGCGCAACAAGCTACCTCCAAACCCGACTCTCAACTCTGCGCCCGCCCTTCCTCCCCGTACCGAACCCATGGACGCTTCTACGGATGCTCAACGGCCAGCAGTGGTCATTCTTCTGCCTCGCTTTCTGGGCTTGGACGTGGGACGCTTTCGACTTCTTCACCGTTTCTTTGACCGTTAGCTCGCTTGCCAAGGCGTTCGATAGGTCCAAGACGGATATTACGTGGGGGATTACGCTGGTTCTTATGTTTCGATCTGTTGGTTCTGTTTTGTTTGGCGTCGCTGCTGATCGGTATGGGAGGAAGTGGCCGTTTATCGTCAACAATGTCATGTTTGTTGTTCTCGAGCTGGTGAGTTTGCTTCTTCTTTGAAGTTGCTTTCTTTGAAGGGGTGTAGATGGGCTGATCTGTTATCATAGGGGACTGGCTTCTGCAATACCTACGGTCAGTTCATGGCTTGTAGGGCTCTGTTCGGCGTCGCCATGGGCGGTCTCTACGGCAATGCCGCCGCCACCGCTCTGGAAGACTGTCCTCACGAAGCGCGCGGTCTGATGAGCGGCATCCTTCAACAAGGGGTAAGAAAAAGCAATCAACACATTATCCAAAAGCTGACGATGCCCCCGTTCCAGTACGCCTTCGGCTACCTCCTCTGCGCAGCCTTCACCCGCGGCCTCGTCAACACCACCCCCCACGGCTGGCGTCCACTCTTCTGGTTCGCCGCCTGCCCTCCGGTAATCTTCATCCTCTGGCGCCTCGTCCTCCCCGAAACAGCGAGCTACCGCGAACGCGAACGCCTACGAGCCTCCGAGGATCGCACCTCGGCTACGTCCACCTTCATGGCGGAGGCAAAGGTCGCCCTGCGGAGGCATTGGCTTCTCCTGACGTACATGGTTCTCCTGATGGCGGGCTTCAACTTCATGAGCCACGGGAGTCAGGATTTGTATCCTACCATGTTGGAGAATCAGCTTGGCTTTAGCGCTACGGACGTGACGGTTACGCAGATCGTTGCTAATTTGGGCGCCATGCTGGGAGGAACCGTCGTTGGTTTCTGCAGTCAGTCTGTTGGGAGGAGGTTCAGCATCGTCGTCTGCTGTGTCGTCGGCGGCGCTCTTCTCTATCCTTATGGATACGTCCGTTCCACCTCCATCATGGCCGCCGCCTTCTTCGAACAGTTTTGCGTGCAGGGCGCATGGGGCGTGATACCGATTCACCTGATGGAGCTGTCACCAGGATCGCTGCGGACCTTCGTCGTCGGCACATCCTACCAATTAGGCAACCTCGTATCATCAGCTTCATCCACCATCGAAGCCCGTCTAGGCGAACGCTTTCCCTTACCGCCTGGCGAAGAACACGGGGAAAAGATTGCGAGGTACGACTATGGCAAGGTGATTTGCATCTTCATGGCTTGCGTTTACGTCTACGTATTGCTCCTTACCCTGCTTGGGCCGGAGGAGCTGAGGAGGAGCTTTGATATCGAGGATGATGAGGATGTTGCTGAGGTTGTTGAGGCGCGTGGGGGATCTGCGGTTGAGAAGGGGAGGGTTGAGGAGGATGAGGAGAGGAAGATTTCCATTGAGGGGTGAAGAAGGCGTTTACTTAGCTGAGTGAGTTGGTTCAAAAGGAGTTGGTTTCATCTGTCTAGGTCGTGTTAACGTTGTGATGTCTCTATGTCTTCTGTAGATACTTGGTTGGCTAGTATCGGCCCTGGTTGTTGTTGTTCCCTCCGTAGCCGGAGTTGTTGTTCCCGCCGTACCCAGAGTTGTTGTTCCCGCCGTAACCTCCTTGGTTACTGTTGTTGTTGTTATTGTTGTGATGACCGCTGCCGTGATGTCCCAACAACCCGCCAAGCCCGTGATGACCACCTTCTCCATTTCCACCACCATGCTTGTTATCACCATAGTTATTCCCTCCATTTCCTCCATAACCACCCGAGTTATTCCCCCCGTATCCAGAGTTGTTGTTGTTGTTTCCTCCATAGCCAGAATTATTGTTGTTCCCATACCCACCCGAGTTATCATTATACTTGTCGTCACCGTGATGCTTCCCATGGTGATGCTTCCCATGCTTATCATCGTCATCATCCTTGTCATGCTTCCCCTTGTCGTGATGATGCTTTAGCATGTTCGCGCCGATGGCACCCGCAGCCGCGGCGCCGATGGTGCCGAGCGTGCCGGTGTGGCCGGCCTTGTGGGCTGCGAAACCTGCGGCTCCGCCTCCGATGATGGAGGTGCCGAGGCCGCGTTCGCCGTCTCCGCCTTCGGAGTTGTTACCCTTGTTGTCGTGGGAGTAATTTCCCTGAGAGAGAATCTGTTAGCTTTCTTTACATCGTCTGTCGTTATAGTCTATCGTCTTCTTCTTCACGTACCTGTTGCGAACCGCTGTTGAAACCACCTTGCTGGTTGTTGTTGTAGTTGTCGTTTCCACCTCCACTGCCGTAATACCCCTGGTTAGACATTTTCAACACCTGACAAGAGAGAACAAGTCGTATAATGAAGCAAAGCCGTGTATAGAGAAGAATTGAACAAGATGTTCAAGCAAGATGCAAAAAAGAAGAGCCCTCTTCGAGAGGAACCATCCTCCTTTTCAACCATCCGGAAACACAGCAAGCCAACCGGAAGGCCCCATAATACCAGGGTCCGACCCCGTTTCACAATAACGAGCTGAGCAAAAGAAGGGAAATCGGCCCGCAAATACGTACAAACGGGAGGGACGACTCGGTCGGTTATCCCGGTCCGGTGCTCGGGTCTTCTCCTTCTTCCTGCGTGTGCACACAGAAGATATGTAATAACCTACCTATCTATGTGTGTATACATATAACGTATAATGTGTTATTTATGCTGCCAAGGTTTTCTTTCCCTTTGCTTTGCTCGTCTTTTTTCACATCCCTGCTTCTTGACTGTGTTTCAGCCGCTTGAAAGTCTCATAGATATGGGGAGGGCGAGAAAGGGGGGGGGGAGAAGGTTATTCGGCGAACTGATCGAAGCGAGTCAGTCTTTTTTGTCAACTCATAGCCATGACAGAAATCCCTTCCTCGGATACCGATTGCTAACGCCAGAGAGTCAAAGCACAGAAGCATGAATATTTGTCTGCCGGTCTGAAGGAACGTCGTGAAGGAAGGGGGGGAAACGATATGCTGTGAGTTTAAAAAAGGGAGTCGAATTGGTTCCAATCTTCATCTCCCTTTTCGTTCTACTCGAGACAATTCCTCACAAAAGGGGTCCAGACGTCCAAGTAGCACCGCTCCATGCCCGAACAAAGACGGCATCTTCAAGTCAAGGGAGGGAGTCGGAACAAACGACTCTAGCTGTACATACGAAGCCGTGTATCGAACTATATCTGTACATACATATGTGTGTAGAGGCGCGGCATCAGGAGCTTGGCGAACCCCCGTCGAGTGACGCGCGGGTGGCCATATCGCTATGACGTAGGCGTGGATATCAGCACGTAAACAGACACAGCTTAGCCAGCGGGGTCGGGACGAGCTGCGAAACCTGGTCCGCGGCTTGGACGCTTTCTGCTTCATGACTTGCTGCGTGACTCGCTGTAGGGCCTCGTCGATCTGAGTGGAGGAAGCGTAGCATGTCTGTAAGAGCCTTTCTTTTTTTCCCCCTTTTCTGTCTCTTGGCTTCTTACTCTGCTTTCTTCCAACCTGAGGGACGGGAATCGGATCGGGGCCCCCGGAGGTTGAGGGTGGTGATGAGGGGTGTCACGTGCTGTGTGGAGAGTGTGTATTCTCGGCTTCCGGCTCCGAAGTGGGGAACGGGGCTCCGGAGTTTGATCCTCTTGTCTAGGTATTACCGGCAAGCCGTCTCTGACCTGACGCCCTTTTCACCTCCGTATCTCCCGTTGCAGGAGAAGCTTCTATTCATAGAAGCGATGTATGATATCGTCGGCTTTGCAGTATCATGTGACAGATTATGGCAACCCTTGTCTAGTCCCTCTTCAGCCAACGCCAATCATCGACTCTCAGTCTGCCCATGGCTATCCTACTTGCGTATACATTAACAGGGCGCCTCACCCATTCACCACCCTTCTCTCTCATGAACTTGTCTGCCACTACAACGTCGGAAGATTCGTTACAATATCCCCTGAAGGCGATGCCTGACAAGAAGAGGTCAGCATCAAGATATAGGCAGGTCGTAGCAGGCGGACAACCCACCTCCGTATTTCCACCAGTCAGAATACGAGCTCTCGATGTTGGGGCCGGTCATGCTATAGACCTCGAAATAATGCACGCCAGGGGCCGGAATGACTTTAGACCCAAAGACTTGTAGGAGATCGACCGGCGTCCACTCGTCGTAGCCTGGGGAGGGCTCCAACGCAACCAAGGTGCATTTGCCGATATCAGAGGAGTCGAAGCAAACTTCTACATCATCCCAAGTTCCTTGGTAAAAACCTCCGCCAACCTTGAGGCGGACCTCGAGAGCGTTGAAGTGACGGCAGGCGTTGGGCCGGCCGGGGGGCTGCACCTCGAGTGACTTTGTCTTTTCGTCTTCCGTCTCCCAGTGCCAGTTGGCGATGTCGATGTAGCCGTTGAGCTTTGGTCTCATCGTCGACGGATTCAGCACCGTTGTAGGCAATGAGATCAACCGTGTCCTGTCTAGGGTTGACGACAGCGCCCTTGGTGGCCATGTTTCTGATACGGTCACACAAGTTACCGCCGAGGCCGTCCTTGGCCGCCAGATAGGCAGCGAGGCCGGTAACATGCGGGGCAGCGAACGACGTGCCACTCTTGAAGCCGAAAAGGTCTTGTTGTCCTTGACGTCGATGGGCAACGGCCACCTTGACCCTCTCGCCCGGAGCCAAGACGTCAACACGCTCGCCAAAGCTATCAGCAAACGAGTCATTCTCGTCAATGGTGCCAACGACAGAAGCATACGGTCCCGAACTCGGGGTATTCAACGCCGCCGGTCCGTCGGTGTTACCGGCCGAGGCGACGACCAAGTCGACGCTGGCAACGAGTCTGGAAAAGGCTTTACAGACGAGTTCCCAAATCCAACGTTGTTGATAATTGCATTGAAGCAACTCATTTTCCTCAGGTAGTATACACAGACAAAACTCAATTTTCCTCAGTTAGGTATAATATACAGACGAGTTCCCAAATCCAACGTTGTTGATAATGCACAACCTGCGAGAAGTCGCCCGCATTATACCGTAACTTCCGTGGTATTTAAAGCAAGGAGTGGTGAGATGAAGAGGGGGTTCCTTTCAACTTCAAAAACGCGTCTCCATAGTTGCCCGTCGGGGGGGGGGGGGGGGGGGGGAAAAACCGCTGTCAGGGCGGGAATTGCGGGTTCGATATTCATGCGTTTGAGATTAAGACTTGACTGACTTGAGGGTTGTAGTTGCTGCTAAACAAGGGCTTCTCTCTCTTCTTTCTCTGTCTTCTTCTTTTTCTCTGTGTATAAACAAAGTTGTCAAGAGGGACAAAAACTAGAGTTGCCAGGACGAATCTCTCTCAGCCATCCCTTATCAACTACACCTACTAACCCAGTAAAGGGACATGTCTAAACTATCATTTTAATCAACCTTGGTCCAACGCCAATTAACGGCTTCCAGCTGGCCAAAGTCCACAATCCCACTATCCTTGTAAGCCTTCTTCGCGTAATCCCATTTCCGAATAACCCAGTCGTCGCCCTTATCGTAGAACTTTTCAGTCGCAACCTCTCTGGACGAGCCAGCGCACGCGGCCCGGAACTTGACGCCTAAACAAGAAGAGCAAAAGGGTCAGAGATGGAAAAAGAGAGAGAAAAGCAGAGACGGGCCGACATACCGCTATATCCCCAGCCGTCGGCATACGTAGTCGCCTCGTTCGGACCTTTCTCGGTCCAGACGTGGAACTCGCGGAAGCCCGGAGCCGGGATGGTTTCCGATCCAAAGACTTTGACGAGGTCGACCGTCGTCCACTTGTTGAAGCCCGCTTTCGGTTCACGGGCGAGGCGATGGCAGTTGGGGCGTGAATCAAGACATATCTCGATGTCGTCGTAGGTTCCCCTCGCCGTTTGATCAGTCACATGCAGCTGGATCTTGAGTTCCTTGAAGTGAGAGCAGGCGTCGGGCCGGCCGGGAGGCTGAACCGCCAACGTCTCGGTCTTCCAGTCTTCCTTTACCCAGTGCCAGTCTTTGATGTCGATTTTGTTATGGTAGGATTCCGTTTCTGGGTCGCCGCGTTTCAGATCCAGCTCCGGATCCTTGACCAAGTATATCCTGGCCTGTCTGTCGGAGCCGGCGCAGAGTCCGGTGAGGTAAAGCTCTGATATGCCAGGTTAGCGGTCGTGTACAGATAGTTTGAGAGAAGGTCTCAAGGATTTGATAGAGATACCTTTGAGCCTATACCAGTCTGGTCCGTATCCATGACGACCAACGGCGAGTCCAACGGTAAAGTGCTTCATGTCCGATACGGGAACGCGCGCCTTCTTAAACGTCATCTTCATCAAGTCGAACAAAACCGTGGCCCTCTCATTTTGGGAAGGTTCCTCGAGCAAGACCAGCCTCTCGTTGTCGGGGTTGATCTCGATGTAGACGTTATCCCAAGTTCCACCTGATAGCCAGTAACTACCAGTCACCGCAGTGACGGTGAGCTGTTTGAAGTGAGAGCAAGCATCGCCCGTCGTGACGGCATCCTTGACCTTGGTCCGGTCTTTGCCTTTCACCCCCTTCGTCTCGGGCGGCTTGTCGTCTTCTATGGCTTGAGGATCCTTGGTCGTCGTCGTCGACTTGTCTTGGGCTTTTCCCGTCTGCACCTCGGCCTTGTCGACCTTGTTCTTGTTCTTCTTCTTCTTCTTCTTGCCCTTCTTCTCGGCCTTCAACTCATCTTCCTCCTCGGCGCCGTTGTAGGCAATGAGATTCAGCGACTGCTTCTTTTCGTGGATGTTGGTGATGGCATCCCTCGTTGCCATCTTTTGGATGCGGTCGCACAGAGTCCGACCAGTCATGTTGCCGAGGCCGTCCTTGGCCGCCAGATAGGCAGCGAGACCGACGACGAGGGGAACGGACAAGGAAGTGCCCGACCTCGTCTTCCCATAGATTTTGTGTTTGATCCACTGCTCATGCGTAACGGCCGCCGGGATTTGAATTCCAGGGGCGTAGACGTCGACACGCTGGCCGTAGTTGAAGGCGATGGCGTCATCGATGTCGATGGAACCGATGACGCAGACGCTGGGAGCATTGGCCATGGTAGTAGCAACTCGGTCATCATTGCCAGCCACTGCGCCGACGAAGGCCACTCTCTTGGCTAGTTCCTCCGACACCGCGCCGAGAAACTCGGAGGCGAAGCGGGATTCAAAGGACAAGTTGACGAAGGCGCCATTGATGCATTCGCCCTTGGCTTTCATCTCGGCCTGATGCTTGACCACCAGTTCCATGCCCTCGATGATGACATCAGACGTCATCTCTTTCGTAGGGCTGGCGATGGCGATGTCAAAGATGGTGATATTCTTGGCCACGCCGAACCGCTTGCCTCCGATGAGGCTGGCCACGCTCGTTCCATGATTAACCGAATCAGTGCCAAGGGGTCTGTCCGTGAAAGATTGAAGCGACTTGGCACGACCGCCAAACTCCTATAGATTATGTTAGAGAGACTATAGGCGAGACGGCCTGGAGAGGGTTGATATAGTACTGACTGGATGCTGGACATTGATGCCAGAATCGAGGACGTAGGCGCATGTTCCAACGCCGCCGCTCTCGTCATAGAGATAGTCATCGAAGCCTCTCTTTCTGTGTGAGATTCGGCCCAGGTGCCAATTAGACTTGACCTGCCTGATCATCTTTCCACCAGGACTGGCGCTCAGCTTGCGGACCGCACCCACCTCTTGGACGAGATGAACCTGCAAGTTTTGTGTGTGTTGTCAGAAACAAGATGAGCTTATAGATGATGCCGATATATATATATATATATATATATGTATATATATAAGAGATGCTTACATGTGTATGATTCCGTACAAGGCCGACATCAGCCTCGTTCATAACCATGGAGAAACCGGGAAAGAAGACATCAAAGATGTGAATTGCCTTTCCCGAAAGCACGTTGATAGCCTCGTTAACGACGGCCTCTGGAGTACCGTCGTTGAACTTGACGATGTAGTTGTCCTTGACGGCAGCGTCGTTGTGATCATGCCTGATGAGAGGCGCCGGTTCAGCACGCTTCCACACATCCTTACTACCTTGGGAGGCAACGAGGGAAAAGAGGGAAAAGAGGGTGATGGACAGCAGCATTGAGGGCTGAGAGTCAAGAACGAATCTGCCCCCAAGAAGAGAGTTGAAAGTGGGGGGGGGGGGGGGGTGGGGGGGGAGGGGGGGGGGGGGGGGGAAGAGAGAGAGAGAGAGGCCTCCTTGGATAAAGCCTAACAACACTGGCCGGCCGAGCATTCCACAACGCGCCCCCACGCCCTCAGTTCCCCGGGCTTAATCTTACAAGGAGGAGGAGGAGGAGGAGGAGGAAAAGGAATAGCCATCTCCCCTCCACCTCTCCGGCGAGCTCAAATCACGAGTCACAAACTCCATACAACCTACCTAGCCCATCTTCAGGATCTTACCTCTTTCACACTCTAAACATTATACGTGATATGCCTACTGACCAACGACTACGCACAGTCACTCTGCGTGCAGTGAATGAATGCACGTACATACATACAAGGTAGGTAAGTGGACTCTCTCTTATGCTTAAACTTACGCCTACAGAAACTACAGAAACTAAGCTTCTATGCTTCATTCGTTGTTTGCTTCACTATGGGCCTTTCAAGGGTTGAGCATACCTAGAAACCACCCAGTGGATACATGTATGTATGTCATCATCATCCACCATGAAGATGCCTCTTGGCTCACCTTAAAGGCGCCATCATCCCTGTTAGCTAGCCGCGGAATGAGCATTGAATATTTATGCAACGGCAACAGATACGGTTCGAGTACGGATATCCGTAGCATAACATGTACTTGGAATGCATCAATCTCATGTGTGTATTAAAGGCAGGCAGACAGGGGGGGGGGCTAGGCACTTGAGATCGGCTGGATAGATAATCTGCTCAGGCATGCAGATAGAGAATAGACTTCGGAGAGAGTCCAGACTGGTAGCTTCAGAGCCGTTTGTTCTTCGGCTGTAGCCGTTAGTGAGACTGGGTTATCGTAGCAGGGTCTGTAGCTGGCAGTCAAGACTGGGTATCCGTTGTAGATGGCTTGTTAACTTGCAAGGGTTAAAAGGCTTCGACTCTCCCAAACCCTCTCAAGCCCCTCTTCTTGCTGTCCGCCTATTTGGTATGAAGATGCATAGAAATGTATGGTGCTGTAGAGTAATGATGTCAGAACGGCAGGGTGTGATCAGTTGTAAGACGAAGGATGTAGCTCTCAGGAGGGTAGGTAGGTTAGTAGTCATGACTCTCCTTCTTCTCTCTCTCTCTCTCCTCTCTCCTCTCTCTCTTACACGCACACACACACTTATACACATTACATCAGTCACATCCTCTCTTCATACAACCAAACATCCATTGGTCAACAAGCCTCGTTTCCGAATCTAGAAAAAAGCATCTATATGCATGCATCATATATGCAAGTGACATCGTGATATCAAAGATGACGACCATCTTCTTCGGAACTATCGGCCGAGCTCACATCCGAATCTAGACTTTTTCTGACATGAAAAAATCCTGTTTCTCTGAAACAAACATGACAAGTCTATAGATATAAGTAGTTGCATATGCATGCATCATGATAGCAAATCAAGATATAAGAGACGCTTATACACTTATACAGACATGTGTGTGTAGATCTTTATACATGTATATCTTATATCTCGTATGTCAGACACACAAGTCTCATGATAAACAAATCAGCATAGACTGAAACACACACAGAGAGAGAGAGAGTGAGTGAGAAATAGAGAGAGACACAAGTATAAACGCAACCATCCTCTTCTCCTCTCTTCTCCTCTCTCCCTGTAACCCCTTCCTCCTCCATACTAATCAACAACCCAAAAATGACAACCCCCAAAGAACCCCTTCCGCCAACAACCCCAAGCCAAATCCCACGCCCCGTCTCCAAGACCCTAGAAGAAACAGCCTCGGCAAAAGGCAGACAATGGCTCCGACGAAACGCCCAGAAACTACACTCAGAATGCGACGACGGGACCATCTTCTGGGACAACTTTTCCCAGCTTCTCATCCTGGAAGCGCTATCCGACCCGTCCGTTCCCATCCTTTCTCGGTTATGTATCAGGTTCGAGGCTTAAGCTGAGAGAGGGAAAACAGAAGTCTTATCCGGTTACGATACCCAACTCGGTCATCGAGGTGGAACTATTTCCAGGGTTAGTTGTGCTTCTCTTCCCCTTGATCCTCTTCAACTTGATTGAGGAGCAACTTCCACCTCACTGAGATCTCTCATACTCTCCTCTCAGGCCCTCCCTGTAAAACAACAGCAGAGTATCCAGACGACGTAGACGTGAACTCCTACGCACTCAGACTCCTCCCCCACGAAGAACCGACAACCAACCACCTCCTAGACGAGATGCTCACACCAGAAATGACCAGCCCAGAGGGAATCATCCAGGTAAGAGACACACACAGTCAGCCACCACCTCAAACCTCACACCTCACAACACCATCTCCATCTACTCCCAGGTCTACTTCTCCTCCCCAACACGCAAACGCATCGACCCAGCAACCTGCATCAACGCCCTCCGCGCCTTCAAGCACCACGCCCGCTACACCTCCCCCCGCCTCTCACCCACAAAAGCCCACGTGCACGAGCAGCTCCAGAGCGGAAGCTACCTCCGCGGCACGCGCTACTACCCATCGCCCGACGTCTTCCTCTACTTCTTCGCCCATCTGGTCCAAGACAGCGCCGCAGGAAGGCTGATGCTGCGGGGGCATGTGGTCGAGAGGTTTGGCTGTGAGGCTGACGCTCTGAGTCTGGCTATGCGTCTTGAGGCTTGTCGTCTTGTGGGCGTCGATCCTCCTGAGGGGGAGAGGGAGAGGCTGCTCACTATGCAGAGGTCGGATGGGGCTTTTGGTCCGGCTTGGTTCTGTAAATTTGGTCGTTCCGAGGTGAGGATTGGGAGCTGGGGGTTGACTACCGCTCTGGCTGTGAGGGCTATCGAGGCTGCTGGCTGCTGGCACATGTCTGACCAGTATGAGCCGTCTCTTCTCGGGCCCACGTAGATGAAGATCGTCAATATATCATGGTTAAGAAGCGTCTTTTGCCCCTCCAGCTTCAACATGTCGACCATCGTCGACAGAAGAGCAGCACCTCGCCACAACCGCCTTCAAAAACCCCTGAAAACTCTCAAAAGCAACCCCATCAACCCCCTCAAGCCACCTACACCTCACCGACATCTCCCTCCGCAGATCAAGCCGAAGCTCAACCCTAAAGCCCAAGACGCAAACCGGCTCATCAGTCTGCATACTCGCGCCCTCCCCCTTCTCGATTACCGCGCGCTTCTTACGCCGCCGCCAAGCCCGGGCCCACACCCGATCGGCAGCCCGGCCCGTGCCCTCGAGCGCCTGCGGGTCCCACGTCCAGGACATCAAGTCGAGCGCTTCGACGGCGCCTCGCAGTCCGGCGACGAATTCGCCCACCGTCTCCTCACTCGTCAGCCGTAGAGTGGCGATGTCGACTTCGGTTTGGGCCGGAAGCACGTCGTTAGCTGCGGCGGACGCCTTCTTGGTCATGGTGATGCCCCTAGCCACAGCCTGCGCCGGCCGCATGGGACCAAAGCTCCAAGCCACGGCCCATCTTCGCGTCTTAGCCCCCTGCGCAAACTCAACGACGGCGAAGTTGTCGATGCCACGCTCCTTGAGTTTGCCGACGAGGACGACGACGCTGGCGTAGAAGCCCAGCATGGAGCTATACCATCTCACGCGACGGCCCAGCAGTAGCGATTCGTTCAGTATGCGACCGACAAAGGCCACCTCCCCGCCCTCGACTACCATTTCCGTCCGGGAGCCGGTGCAGGCTGTCCAGGGGGGGCGGGCCTTGCGTTTAGCGCTCTCGAGCATCTCCGCTTCTGAGGCGTAGAAGGGTGGGTTCGTCATGACGAAGTTGATCGAGTCCAGGCCGAGACGTTGTAGGGGTATGAGGTCATCTTCGACTTGGCAGTCTATCACACGTATCCGATGGTCTAGCTTGTTGAGATGGACGTTTTTCCTGGCCCACGCCAAGCTCTCGGCGTCAATGTCTTTTGGTTTGTGTTGACCATCTTGTCAGTCATGCCTAGAGGAGTGTGGTCATTCTCCCCCTGTCTCCCTACCTGTTGCGATGAAGGACCAAGGGCGTTGAACGCAAGCCAGTAAAGGGTAGATACAACTGGCGCCAGTGCCAATATCAAGACCAACAAGGCTTTCACCCGGCGGGTTATAAGACGAAGTATCAAGCAAGCCTTTGAGCCAGAGGATATAGCTGTGCCTATTGGGTATCTGACCCGAATCAGCTCCAAACAGAACCATACATGATCGAAACCTACCGGTGGACAAAGCCGATCCTCAGGCAGCAAAAGCTCAAGACCAAAGTCGAGTTTCAGCAACGTCTTGGACAGCTGCATGACGGAAGCGGGATCGCCAAAGTCCAGGTTCCGACCCTTTACCCTGCCAGGCGGATGAGCCAGACGCGCCTCCTAGCCGAGAGCCAAAGCGGCACGTACACAGCGGCAAAGTCCGGATCGCATCGCGCCAGTCGTTTGAAGTCGGGAGGGTCCGAGTAGAGGGATTGGAAACGGCGGTCCTTGGCGAGGAGTTGTTCTTGGTGAGGCTGGTCTGGATGGTGGGAGGGTTGAGGAGATTGGGCGTCGTCGAGCTTGCGCTTGGGGGGCATGAGAGGGGTTCGTTATGACGTCTTGCTTTTGATGACGTCTTGTGATTGGAAGAGTCAGTTGTGCGTTTGGCGAGGAATAGGATGAAGCTTGTGATGATGTTTGAAGGAATGAAGAGGATGAAGGGTGTTGGTTGACTGATGAGAGGGTCGGGTTCGTCATGTGACTTACCTACCCTGCACTCTTGCTGCGGGAATCCCCTCGGTGACGATCTCAGTTCGTCGACTCTCACCGAAGGCGCATGGAGGAGAGACGCATAGGCTCAGAAACAGCAGATGAAAGAAGAGGCAAATCGAGACGCTATGCCGTCATAGACGAATCCTCACATAAGAACTCTCCACCTCCAACCCTCCAAAACCCCGTCATCAGCATCACCCCCACGCTCCATCCTCTCCACCACCCTCCTCAACCTCCTATAAACCGTCCTCGCAACCCTAAGCAACACCTCGTTCCTAAAGACGACCAACAAGCCGAAGACGAACATGGCAACGCTCGCTAACAAGCCGCCTCTACCGAGGACGCCGTTTCGAATGCGGGCCATCAGGTTTTGGGCGTGATGGAAGGCGTGTTCGGTGTTGTTGAGTCGGGTTTCGGATTGGGGTTGAGGATGACGGCGACGGAAGATGGTTCGTACCGTTGGGATGAGAGCGGTGCTTTAGACCGAGTTAATACTTGTCTCTGATGATGAAGATGAAAGAGAAGAAGGAGGAGAAAATCTCACAGCGAACCGCCGAGAAGCCATCTCCTCCAGCGCTGACCCTCAGCCCCCCTCGCAACACCCCTAACACAAGCCTCCAAACTCCTCAACTGGCCCAACACAATCTGAAGCTGACCGCCAATAAGACACTCAAGCTCGTACGCAGACGCGCTCCCATCGCTCATTTGCCGTCTACCCTGCAACCTAGCGAGCTCGAGCATTCCGGCGTGGCAGCTTGCTTTGATGGAGGCCATGGAGGGTTGTTGTGTCTGAGTGACTTCCGCTCTTGGTTCTGACGCTGTGATGATGTGTTGTTGAAGGGGAAGGGGAGGGGGTAGGGGTGGTGACGATGTCATCTTGGTGAGGATTTGGTGTTTGTTGAGATCATGGTCTGTAGCGGTGTTTTTTTTTTTTTGGCTTTCAGCTTGCATCCTTGTTTTGGCGCCTGGGAGAGAGAGGGGGAAGAGAAGAGTCGTCAGCCAGTAGAAATCGATGCCATGCCTGATTCGAGCCTGAAGTGAGGTGAGAGAAAAGGTGAGAGGATGGAGTGACGTGTGATGTCATGAAATGATACATGATGCAACCCTCTCTCTCTCGCGCGCCCTCCATCAGCAAATCCCACCAGTAACTTTTCCCATCAACCCAAAAGAGAAGAAGCTGAAGAACAACTCTTCCCCATTCGTCAACTCACCTCAACCCCAAAGCCCATCATGGCCAGCGACCGCGAAAAGCTCTCCCAGCGAATCCTCCCCGTCATGACCCTCGCCCAGGGCCAAGACGTTTCCCCCCCCATCGAAACAGCAGGTCAACGCTTCCAACTAAGAGGCAACGCCGTAGTAACAGGCGCCCTCGGCGGTCTCGGCACGGTGATATGTCGCGCCATGCTACAGCACGGGCTACAAGGCCTGTTAATGCTCGACGTCCGCGCCTCCGAAGACGACACCAGCGTGAAGGATCTAAGAGAGGAATTCCCCGGCGCACGAATCGAAATGCTCGCAACCGACATCACAGACGAAGACCAGGTATCGCGAGCCATGGATCACGCAGCAGAGAAGCTCGGCTCCGTCGATATGCTGGTCTGTCTCGCTGGTGTCGTGGGGGTAAGTCACGCGCTGGAGATGACAGCCTCTCAGTTCCGACGCATCCTCGACGTCAACGCCACAGGGACCTTTCTCTGCGCGCAAGCGGCAGCGCTGAAGATGGTGAAGCAGGGAAAAGGAGGAAGAATCGTGTTGACAGCCTCCATCTCGGCCCACCGCGTGAACTGGCCCCAGCCACAGGTAGCGTACAACGCGAGCAAAGCAGCCGTGATAAGCATCAAGAGCTGTCTCGCAGCCGAGTGGGCTCGTTACGGCATCTGCGTCAACAGTGTGAGTCCCGGCTATATGGACACCCTGCTTAACGAGGGGCCTGGCTTGGAGGTTGGGAGGAGGGAGTGGTGTGCGCGCAATCCGCTGGGGAGGATGGGGTTGCCGGCTGAGCTTGCTACCGTCGTCGTCATGCTGCTCAGTCAGGGAGCGTCGTACGTCAACGGCGCTGATATCGTCGTCGACGGAGGCGGGTTGGTCTTCTGAGACGGACTCGGCTCCGGCCGGCCTCGGCCCCACACCACCGGGCTCGCCCGTCTCAGCCAGCCTACCCAGGTAATAAGACTTCCTTGCGCACTATTTACAGACTATACAACATATGTATGAGTGATCCTTCATACCTCGAGAAATTGTCTATTGCTTGTCAACAGGAATGAATTGAAATGGCCATCCCCCCTAAGCCATGTGTTCCCACGTAAATAAAGACGTACATAGGCCTCATCTTTTTCCTTGTTCCTCTTCCTCGACCGTCTTTCTTCCATCGGCTTCCAGGGGTGAGGGCCCCTGTGGAGAAGCTACCACGCTCCCCCACAGGCTACCACAGCCCTCTCGCCCTCCCATCTCTCTCTCTCTCTCTCTCTATCTTCTATCCACCCCCCTTCTCTCTCATCATCGTCACTCTCTAATCTTTCCTTTGTTTGCCTGTTCTTCTTCCGCCATGGCTGTTCGAGCCCGACCGCTATCCTGGGTCGCCACACGCCCACACATGTCATCGCACATGGGCGTCGTGGCGACGGTTTGGCAATCACGATCCGTTCAACTTATCCGAGCTCGGCTCTTTTACGAATTTGCCTTGTTTATTCTCGGCGGCGGCAATATTCTCTTCCTCCTCCTGTTCTGGCCCGGCTGGCTCGTCATCGGCCTCGTCCTTTGGGCCGTCTTGTCATGGGCCGCCTGATACCTTTTTTGACCGAAACGAAACTCACGGATCGACTACCGAAGTTGCTTCAGCTCGCAAAGAAGAACGTGTTGCCACCCGTGTCCTTGCGGATCTCGTTGGCATAGTCTCTCTCCGCGTCAAACTCCTGCCAAGTGCTGGCAGGGTAGATGTGTTTGTTCCGCGCATACCATCTGCGGTCGACCACCTTTGTTCTCCTAGGATCGTCGGATGCGCCCTCGAGCGTACTGATTTCCGACGTCGGCTTGGACGGAGCGGTCGCGAGGCCCTCGGACTGGGAGCTATCGGGCTCCGGCGGAGCTTCGGCGCTGTAGTCGAAGAGGCGCTCACCACTGGGACCAAGGACCTTATTCATGACGAAATAATAAAAGTCGTAATGCTGTCGAAGGGGGAAAGTCAATCTTTACATGTTTCCTTTTTTTATATAGAGAGAGAGAGTAGGAGATGAATGACCAACATGAGGGATGATGATGGTGTCTCGGACAAGCATCAAATCGTCGACGCCTGCCCTGGCCCATCCACGCCGGTGATTATTGTGATGATGATGATGGTGGTGATGGTGATGATGATGGCCGTGCTCGCCCACCTTGCGACCGACGCCGACCCTACGACAGCGATCGAGAAAGACCCAGACAAAGTCGCCCTTTTTCAGCCTCACCGTGCCGCCAGGAATGTGCGCGCCGTCGTAAAAGACAAAGGGAATGGCAACCTCGGTCGCCTTGACAGCCTCTTGTAGGGAAAGAAACTCGAGGCGCAGAGCCTCTCGCTCAGTCGCCTCCTTTCGCAGCGCCGCCTTGGTGACGGGACGGGGGACTATGCCGACGGCAGCATTGGCCCTGAGACGCGCCTCTTCCCGGGTGGAGCCTTCGTCCGTCGAAGTCGGCTTGTTGTCGTCTGTGGAAGAAGGCTCGCCATCGTCGTCGTCAAAGGACAGCAGATTCTTGCCCCGATGGATCGCCTTCTTCTCCTTCTTCTTCCGCTTGGCGGGCGCAGAACTGCTTTCGCCACCGCTGGCAGAAGCCTCATTCTCCGCTGCTGAGACGGCCGACGAAGAAGTGCCTGCGAGGGTGGCTTCACGAGCCTCGCGTTCTTGCTGCTCGAGCACCTCGGCGCGACGCTTGCGGAAGTCGGAAAGGGCGACGAGACCGACAGTATGGTTGGAGAGACGCTCGTGGGTTGTCTTGTTCTGCGGTGTGAACCGCCCTGAGACTTGTTCGGCCATTAAGGGATGCTGCTGGACGAGGAGGGGGATGGCTTGAATGGGAGAGACGATGCCATCATCACTGAGAGCCTCCTTTGGTCTGAGGTATTGGTCCGTCTAAGCTGGTATGGAGAGGTGGGGAATGCGAAAAGCACGTGCAGACGGAACCCGCAAGAATGAATCTCCGCTGCAGTCGATAAAGCTTCCTTCAATCGGATCCGCTCTTGGCGTCTTGGCGGCTATAAGATTCGTCAACATGAGTCAGGTGTGGAGAGAGAGAGAGAGAGAGAGAGAGAGAGAGAGAGAGAGAGAGAGAGGGGGGGGGGGGGGGGGGGGGGAGCAGAAAAAAAAAAAGAAACACCCCCGAAGGAGAGAACAGAA
>PDHQ01000250.1:0-29163 GCA_003339415.1 Ophiocordyceps camponoti-saundersi (nom. inval.) | reverse complement strand
GAGAGGGGGAGAGGGAGGGGGGGGGGGGGGGGGGGGGGGGGGGGGGGGGGGGGGGGGGGGGGGGGTGGGAGAGCCCTTGAAAAGATTCTCACTGCCCACGAAGAGTGACCTACATATTTACTTAATCTTCTACTGTTTTCTCAGTCACGGTGTTTAAATCGAATCACGCTCGGAAGAAATCTATTACTCTATCGATATCTACGGACCGTTCTATAACTTGCCTCTACCAACTTACAACTACATCAACCAAGACACTCCGTCTCGACGCAACAGCATCTTTACATACATATGTATGTACCTACTGATGTCCGATTCGAAACTCAGCAGCAAGGAAACCGCAACTTTAGCAAGGATAAACGAAAAGTGCACACCTGATCAACTAGTCCCGAACCAGGTCGATATCATCAACTCCGAAAAACTGATACACTTGGTTCAACGACTGGAGAAAAACCATGGACGAAGCCAAGTCCGAAGGTTTACCATGGGCCGACGACAAGAAAACATGGACAGATCAATTTCGTGATGCAGTTCGACCGCACGGATACATGCGGACTTGGACCACGTATTTTGAACAAAGCAGAAGATTTTAAAAGAATGGACTTTTCCCTTGCAGATTTTGATCGGCTCCTGCAAAGGACTTGATGGCATAAAGCATCATGTTCCCTAGTACATATAGCAGTCTAACCAACATCTAACCACCAAGCTAAACGAAGAAAAACATTACTTAAATAACCACGATGGGTAAGTACCATCTTCTTTCCATCAAAACGATGAGAAGCTGAATCCTCCGCCTATAGGACAACTTCATCCCGATTTGTTTAAACGCTTCTATACGAAACGACTCCTAAAGAACGGATAACAATGCTTCTTCAGATGTACGACCAAGGAGTGTTGTAAATACACACACATACAAATCGTCTTCGCCTATGGACACAAAACCTCGTTTGCCTACGCCCTTCGTCGCCCAATCGAGCCTGCTTATCACAACTATGGGCGCCCCCTGATCGTCCCTCAGGAAGTCAGAGACCGGCTACAAGACCTGATTGATACGCCACGCAAGGTCACTCGATTCCTTGCCCTCTACAAGCTACGTGAAGCTATCCCTGAGCTATCACCATACAGCCCGGGGGCCATCATGAGAGCCCTCAAGTCGGCGAGGGCCTGCAGGAAGAGACAACGCAGCGCTATCCATCTGCCCCCTCAAGCCCGGGAAAAGAGGCTCGAATTCGACCTTCAATATCAACATCTCACAAAGGATGATTGGGCTAGGTGGATATGGTCTGACGATATCGCAAATATGAAGATGCGGACGAATGGATGGCAGACATGATGGCAGGATATAAGAAACCAAGGCCAATTTTGAAGGGGACGCTCCTCGCGTCATTCCATGCGGGACTCCTCGGAGGACCGATTCAACTATGACACCAACTCCGAACATCACCGAGCGATTGATCGGGTGCTCTGTTATCTCAAGGCAACAAAGAACCTGAGCCTTTCCATCGGGGGTGCAGATACGCTCGAGGGAATCTTCAAAACTGTCAAAATCCAACGATCCATACTTCCATGGGTAACATACCTAACCACATAGGCTTCTATCGAGAGCATCCTGTCATTGATCAAGGAATTCTGGCTTGACGACACTCAACGGATCTGTCAACAAGAAAATGCCCCTACCCACGTGTCAGAAATGACGCGTGAGGCTATCGCGAGACTCTTCGTCACACCGGGACGGCACCACAGCCGAATGGCCTGACTGGCCCCCCTCACAGCCCGGACAGTCGCAGAGAGACCTTTACAGTGTAAAAACTTCAACACTGGATGATAAAGTGACGCAACAAGCTATTATAGCCAGGCTGTCTGAGGAGCAGTCTACTATTGCCGAGCTGCAGGAGCTCGTGCACAGGCAGCATCAGACTATGCAGAATTGGGAACAGCTGCTGCTGCAACGTCGCCGCAAGCCGTTGCCACTTCCCCCCTCACAGCCCGGATCTGAACCCAATTGAGAATATGTGGAGGATGATGAAGACCACGATAACAAGAGATCAACGCGGGAAGAAGAGGCCTACGGGCAAGGCCCTTGAGGCCGCGATCAACAAGGCTTGGGGTGACGTTAGTGAGGCCTACCTATTACATCTAGTCCACGGGATGCCTCGTCGGATTGAGCAGGTTATCGCGGCCGAGGGGGGCCACACAACGTTCTGAACTTTCGGGTCCGTCTGCTCGACTGAAGGGAAGCTTCCACTCGCGACGGACTCTACAAGGCACGCTTCCTTTGTTGCTGGGGGGTTTTATCCCTTTCATGGGAAATCTACTCACCGCACTGGTCAACATCAATGTCTTTTCAACAGAAGAAGAAGTGATGGCTTTCGACAACGCCTGGGAATTTAAATACGAAGCTATCAAGGCTTGGGCCATCCAGGTTGGCTTCACTCTTCAGTATTCGACACCATACAGCCCACAACAGAATGGGCTCGCAGAGAGAGCAGAAAGGACCCTGCTCACCTTCACAAGGGGGTGGAGAATAATCACCCCAGAAGTCTGCAATGAACGGATCTTGCCGTTGACGAGTGCATCATGGCTTTGTGCCCTCTAACTTATCTGTCAACAAGACAAGGCCCCAGCACATATGTGTCGGCCCTGACAAAAGCAGCTATCGCGAGATAATTCGTCAGACCTAGTTCTGCCGCTTCCTAACGGCGAACCGTCTATTGTCTACATGGGCCATGGTTCTTCCATTCTTCCTCTTTGGGTGAACAAATGGTAGCAATTCATTGCTCGCCCTCTGGACTACCCTCCCTAACAATCGGTAGCAATTCATTGCTCCCCCCCCCCTCTGGACTTTCTTCCTTAACACATGGTAGCAATTCATTGCTTTCCCTCTGGACTATCAACACCATCTTTACAGCCAGAATCTCTTATCAACCTAATCGGGAATGCTTCACCTGAAATGAAGAGGTGAATAGAGAAGTACTTCCCTAAAACAGAGGCCTGCAAATGGGCAGGAAGCTCGAAGAGGTGCTGAAGGAGGCCTGGAATGCTGTGCCCGGGGACCTCCTTACACCATCTTTTAGCCTTTCTACACGGACACGGGCGCCTACATAAAAACCGTGCTGCCTTCATCTGCCAATCCGTGCAGACGACACGACAGGATGGATGTTCTGGGGATGCCTCCGGGGCCGTGCCTTGTGTGGAAGAAGAATCGGGGCACGATAAAGGGGGAGGGTTATCGTGAGAGAATTCTACCCCTTTTCGCGAGCTTCTGGAGGCGTTGGCCGGCCGAGGCATCCGTGATTCAACAAGACAATGCCCCAGTACATAAAGCAAAGGCCACAATGGAAGTCATGGCGACCTTATTCCCCGGAGGCAACCTGGTCAAGTGGCCGGCCCGCAGCCCGGATCTCTCCCCTATTGAGAACGCCTGGTCAAGGATGAAGCAGTTGATTGATGAGAAATACCCCTTGGAGAGGCCAAAAGGTAAGGTGCTTGAGAGGGCCGCGATGGAGGCGTGGGAGTCGTTGAACGGGGATTATTTTAAATCCCTCATCGACTCAATGCCTCGGAGGATCCAGGCCGTTCTTCACCTGCAACTGGGCTATCCAGGTCCGCAAACATATCAACAACAACTGCGAAGGAAATCCGCATACAATTGACCGGAAAGAAAAGTTGGAATCACAGGATATGAAAACTATGCTCTGGCCAAAATTAAGCAGCAAATCCAACCTTGCATGAAAACGGCTTGACATTCGCTCTCTACAGCACACTCATTTACTTTGTGAAAACGATGGCGCCCGGGGCGGCTGAGGCCGGGGCCCGAGGAGGAGCGGGCGAAGCTCCCATGGTCTTGGACGGGGGTGTACGGGGACTGAGCCAGTCCTCGTGGCACCCCCAGTCCGGCCAGGGACAGTTCAATAGCAGTGTCGAGACGAACGGAGAGGCGGAGCAGGCACGGGGCCTGGACGATAACGACATGAAGGACGCATACAACAAGTTAGCCGCGGTGGTGCCGGCCACTTCCTTTGTACGCGCAGCGCACCCAGCCGACGGCCCCGGGCCGGCCGCGGTTCCACGGACACCGCACAGCGGGGGGTTTTACCTCTTTTAGGAGGGTTTTTCCCACCCGACTTATCGTCGAAGTTCTAGCAGCTTATATAGCCTCTAGCGTACCACAATAATAATGAAGCAGCCAATCAGTCGGATACCGAGGGATCAACCAGATACACCAGGCGAACTCGGCGGGATATTCTTCGGTAATATCAATCACCAACAGATGCACGATTATCACCTTCGGGATAGGACTCAACATACGTTACCAAGTGCTCTGAGATCGGCTTTCCGATACTTTGTGCAAATTCCAGGTTCGAACGATTGAGACGGACAATGAGATCCAGAACCGACCAGAAGCCTTGGATATCCGAATGGACTTTTTCCGCACCAAACACGCACTTGAGCATCTGGACCTGCTGTTAGTGCAAACCTGCGGAGACACAGCAATACGATAACTACACCAATTCATTCATGTCCGGTGGGGCAGAACGCGTCGGGGGTGTCCTCAAGACAAAGGCAAGGGCAATGAGAGGACAACTGCCAGCAGCTTTCTGGCGGGAAATCTTCAACTCTGCTGTCTACCTACCTATGTATACAATAGGACCCCGAGGATTTCGAATAGATGGAAGACCCCGTACGAGGGAATCTTTCGCAAGAAGCCCCATCTGGCCCACCTGCGCGTGTACGGATGCAAGGCGTACGCGATGACTACGGACGCAAAACTCAAGCAAAAAGAAAACTTGATCTTAAAGGCCTGGATTGGATTTTTGATCGGCTACGAGTTAAGCCATATCTATCGGATTTGGCTACCAAGCGAGAACAAGATTGTGTCCACCCGCGATGTTTTATTCGACGAACGCGAATCAACGATAACAGCGATGCCAACAACGGTTATGTATTCGATGCATATCATATTAAGGCCAGGGATCATATACATACGCCACGATAGGCGACTGCCAGCCATCGATATCGGCCACGAAGCGGACAAGGTGCCGGATAGACGAGTGCGGCTCGAAGCGCACACGCTGCTGGCGGCATGTCACGGATTATCCGAGGGCGAGGGAGGGGAATTCGCTCAAGCTGGCAGCGTTAGATAAAAGATTCGCTCACGGCGGCGTAGCGATCATAGCCACTGTCCGCCTGCGCAGTAACGAAAGAGTTTAGGGTGCTACAAATAAGATCAAGGCGAGGATCATCCCCCTGCAGGAGACTCATTGCAGGGGGGGGGGGGGGGGGGGACTCGTTTCCCTGGCCTAGGGCAGGGTTCTCCTCCTCCTCCTCCACAGTATCGGCAAAACGGACCGAAGGTGTCGGCGTCGATGCCAGGATGACTTTGAGGAACCCATTTTGGCGGGAGCAACGGGCACGCCCAAGAACACACACACACAAAGTCAGTCGCCGTGAAGCGCACAAGGACCTAGCTACGGATCCCTTACAAACGGTCGGAACTGTAACGAAGGAAGTATTCAAACTCCACACAAAACTGAGGCATGTGAGATATTCACAACCACTGGCTCAGACAAGAAGTCTCGAAAGGGACGATAAAGGTTGAGTATACACCTACATACGAACGCAATTATCGCGGACGGGTTAACCAAACCCCTCAAAAATACTTGGTTCAAATCCCTCGTTACAAGACTTGGTCCTGAGGATATAGACGCACGCCTTGACAGGTGGGATGAGGAACTCCCGCAGACAACTAAGCGGGATCTTCAACAGCAAATGCAAGACTTGTCCATCTCGTCAGAATAATTCCTGACAAGACAAGGACTTGATAAACACAAAAATTCCCTTTCCTAGCCTTTTCTGAATTACTACGAATTACACGGAATTACTCGAATTTCTTCCCTTTAGGGCCCCTTTTCCCCCTTGTCCGTTGGGAATACCCTTTCGTCTTTGTCAAACCATCTTTTCTAATAACGCGGTCTCATGGGACTGTTGCTTAACAAGCACAGACAGTTCGTCCGTCAGCTTAATCTGTGTGCCGGGAAGAACAAGGGAGGCTCTGAACACCAGAACGCCAAGAACTAGGCTCACGATAAGGTGGCCTGCCCGGCCTCAGGGGAGGTGACTTCCTTCCCGGGGGCAACAGATTGAAGGATCCTTCCTGTATCCCTGATTAACTCTACCGGATCGGCTTGATTGGCAAACATCAAGACCGAGCCCTGCTGGCCTTGGTAGACAAACATTCACGATGAATAAAATGGTGTATAACTAGTTGGCGGAAGTGATGCCACCGCCTGTCTCAAACCTCTGCAGTGAGCGTCATCGTACTCAATCATTCATCAATTCATGGCCTCATAAACGCAGGCCCGTAAACAAGACATGATGGTCGAGACATGCGCAAGTATGTACATACAAACATGAAGCGAATCCCTACGGCAACCTCTCACCCTTCCTCGTCGCCTCCGACACCTTGGATTTCGTCGTGTCGTCGGCATACCGCTTATACGCAGCGAGATAACTCTCATCAGCACTACTCGTCATCTTGACACTCTCCCGCCCATCAACAGCCTTCTTCCAAACAGCCCACCTCTCCCAAACCTTTCCCTCAGAAGGCAACCCCAACCCGCCATCCTTGTACTCGTCAGCAAGCCACATGCGACGGGCCCAAGGAGCGAGACTGATATCAACGAGACTAAAGCGCTCGCCCAGGAACCACGGTCCCTCTGGATCCATCTGCTCGACAAAAGCCTCGACACCACGCCGAAGCTCAGCCCGCGCATCGTCCAAGCTGTACGTCTTATCCGGCGTGTGCTGCATAAGCTTGTAAAACGCCGGCGCGATCCGAGAGCCAACGTGGTCGATCCAGACCTTGGCCCGCGCCCGCTGGTAGGCGTCGGTGGGAAGTAGGGACGGGCCGCTATCGGGGAAAGCGTCGTTGAGGTATTCGCACACGATGATGCTCTCGAAAAGAGGCCTGGCTTCGTTCGGGACTGCTAGCGTCGGCACCAGGCCGCGTGGGTTCATGGCGAGGAAGGTCGGGTCTTTGTTGTAGGGGTTGATCTCGACGTATTGGTGGGCGATGTTCTTCTCGCATAGCGTGATCCAGACGCGTTGCACGAAGGGGCAGAACCATGCGCCGTAGAGCTTGAGGCTGTTGTCGGATGCGTGCTCGGCTGCTAACTTGGCTGCTGGGCCGGAGGGGGCTTTGGAGAGGGAGAAGTCGGGGCTCGCCATGATGATCTGGTGTATGTATGTATGTGAAGCTGGGGAAAGGATGAACACGATTCACGTACTGTATCTCTCTCTGTCTCTCTCTGTCTCTGTCTCTCTCTCTCTGTCTCTGTCTCTCTCTCTCGTTTCTTATATACATACACCTGATAGTGGTAAGAGTGGTAGCAGCCTGGCTAAGCTGCCTCGGCTTTACCACGTGGCTGTCGATGGCGTCAGATTGCTCCAATCTTGGCTTCAACCAACGATTGATTGCTTTACTAATCGTTGATGAATAATGCGATTTCATCTACGGATTTAACGCCGACACTACCCGCGTCTATTGCCCATCTCATCCACATGTATAACCGACCTACCCTAAACCTGTAACCAAAATCTTCCCCGACTCAGCACCGAGTAATTTATAGGGGGGGGGGGGGGGTTCACGATATGAGCCATTCCAACTGAGTTCAGTTCGTCTTGCTGTGGAACCACAAAGCCTAGGAAACAGGGCGGAAGAGACCCATAGCATAAACCTTTTAAAAAAAATCCTGCACGGGATTCAGCTCCATCCATAGCTAACCTACCTCTTACATAGAAAAGGGGGGTGATAGAAACGCATTGCCTCCTATTGTCCTACAGTTTCACACATGCACTACACGTTCATGAATCCATCCTTACATACACACACGCTGCGCACGAGTCATCAGATGAGCTAGAATCAGATGAGAAAGAATGCTCCTCTCCTTACTTTGACCTGAACCCTCAACCCCATCCCCAAACCCCCATGCCTCGACAGCCCAGCTCTCTTGATGCTAGCACCCGCAAACCTATACCTCTGGCCCGCGCGGCTCATCCTTCGAAACGTCGTCATCACATCCCTAATCCTCTTCGTCATCGCCAGCGTAGCTCTCTGGCATGAATCTCAGTTCTGGGACACGCCCGGCCTGCGCCTGGCCTTTGGCGGTGGGTATACGAAGCACCCCATCAGGAAGCTAATGGTTGACGCCAGAAGGCGTCACGATGCCCTCCTCCAAAGGCGTAGCACGAATCTCGAAACGGCGGCTGCTAGATACCGCGCCAGACGGAAAAGACATCCCCCTCCGGGCTTCGATCGATGGTTCCAAGCGGCGATGAACGACGAAGCTGTTGTCGTCGAAGACTTCTTCGATAGGATATATAAGGATCTCACACCGTTTTGGGCTCTCGATCCGGAGACGCTTAAGAGACGGGCTAGTGCGTGGCATCATATCGTCAAGGTCCGGAATGGTACGGTTTCTGCAGTGGGTGATGTTAAAGACCGGGTGCCGTGGTTACAGCTTTGGACCGAGCTTGTAAAGGAGTTTGCGGAACATCTGCCGGACGTCGATATGCCGATCAACTACATGGACGAACCGAGGATCGTCTTGCCGTTCGAAAAGGTTGCAGAGCTGGTGAGACGCGAGGCCATCGAGAGGAGAATGGCCCGAGTCGAAGAAGTCATATCGTCCTATCAGGGCATGGGAAAGATGGACGCGACTGAGAACGAGCCGTACGAACCGCATTGGCATGGCCCCGACGAGAATTACTGGAACTTAGCCGTCAAGGGCTGCGATCCAGCATCCCCAGCCCACGGCGTGAGACAGCTAGAAGATCTCACCGTCCCAGTCGAAGACGAGACAGGCTTCAACCCTCCCTACACCTACCAAAGCTTCATCCGAAACTGGACAGCAGCTATCGATCCCTGCCTCCAACCTCACATCCGCTCCCTGCACGGCACCTTCATCGAGCCGCTAAGCCTCTCGTCAACAACAGAGCTAATCCCGCTCTTCAGCGGCTCCAAGCTTCCTCTCAACAACGAGATCCTCATCCCGGGGGCAATGTATCTCAGCGAATCGAAGCGGTTTTCCACCGGAGAAAGCCACGGACCTTCATGGTCGCGAAAGAAGAACGGCCTCATCTGGCGAGGCGTCGCGTCTGGGGGTCGGCCAAAGGAACGAACCTGGCATCGCTTCCAGAGGCAGCGTATGGTGGAGATGCTCAACGGGACGGTAGTGTCGCGTCTTGAAGGAGGAGACGCGTTGGAGCCCATGACGTTTCGGCTTTCCTCTTCACGAGATCAACACGCTCGTCCGGGGAAGAAGTTGGGCACTTGGCTTGAGACGTTTGCAGACGCAGCTTTCATTCAATTCTGTCCAGGTGACGAATGCGATTTCCTCCACAGTCGCTTCTCACTCGCTCACAAGGTCGAGATGCGAGAGCAGTTCCGAAACAAGTTCCTCATCGACGTAGACGGCAACTCCTTCAGCGCCCGATTCCGCAGCTTTCTCCAATCGACGAGCCTACCTCTCAAGGCATCTCTATACACCGAATGGCACGACGACCGACTCCTTCCCTGGCTGCACTTTGTCCCTCTTGATAATACGTTTCGCGATCTTTACTCTGTTCTTGAGTTTTTCGCTGACGGTCAGGGCGGGAAGGGTGATATGGCTGGGCGGTTTATTGCTGAGAGTGGGATGCGGTGGGCTGAGATTGTGTTGAGGAGGGAGGATATGCGTCTTTATGTTTGGAGGTTGTTGTTGGAGTGGGCGAGGGTTTGTGATGAGAATCGGCATCTTCTTGGCTTTGTGAGGGACTTGGAAGACGGAGGAGGGATGAGAGTTGTTTGAGACGGTGGGTGAGAGAGATTTTGCTCAGTTGAGGTGTGTTTCCGATGTGTTTGTATAAGTATGTGTAAGACGAGGAGATGAAGATGTCTAAGTCCTTGATATAGACATGGCTCTGCTGTGCTTGAAGACAAGATGAGATGAGATGAGAGATCTAGTACGTTATGCCAAAGACATGTCTCAACCTGGTATCCATCCATTCACTTCTGTTTGTCCCTGACAAGGTGAAGAGAGAGATGATGACAACACAACGTTTAGTTGTTACGGACAAAAGGAGGCCATCATCCATCTACGCAGTCCTACAACCTCTTCTCAGTGTTAAAGACTAGTTCTGAATAAAGACCTTACAAGACCAACCCCATCAAAACATCCACAAACGCCATCGTCAACTCGTCACTCACCAACAAAGCTCTTGATAACGACACATGTTTCCTCCCAAAACCCAACAGACCTCTCTCTCGGCTCAAGCAGTCACCCGTTACATCCTCACTCAAACTTATCTCCGATCACTACGTCTGCCAAGAAAACCTTTGCCCGTGCATCTTCTCCTGAAGAAGACACTTTGGCTTCGGATACGAACACATGCAGTAGTATCGTCCAAACCTTTTTCTTCTCCGTAGACCGTTGAAGTTGCTCGTTTAAAGAGATGACAAGTCCTTATATAACTGCATAACCTCTCCTTCTATATACTCATCTTTCTATCCTCACATCTCCTCATAGTCTCACCACTTCATCCAACCATGCGCCTCCCCTCAACCATCTCAGCCGCAATCTCTCTCCTCCTATGGCCCCAACCAATCACCGCCTCGAGACCATTCTACGCCATAGCCCACCGCGTCACCAACCTAGTCGGGCTAGAAGCCGCCTACCGAGACGGAGCGACAGCGATAGAAATCAGCGTCTCGCCATGGCCCATCTCAGGCGGATGGTTTGCCGACCCGGACGGAACGCTATCAAGCAAAGAATCACCACTCCTCAATCTCCTCGATCACATCTCTAAGAAAGCGCGGGAAGGACCGAGGTTCTTCTTCGTCTGGCTTGACATCAGATGGCCCAACTACTGCTCCGACGGATGCAGCGCTTCCATCGAAGCGTTGAGATACCTCGTACGAAAACACCTTCAAAAACACGACATCCGAGTCCTCTACGGCTTCGACACGCAAGAAACAGGGAGGGCGTACGAGGTCCTCAGCAACTCGCTCAACCACAACGAAGCCATAGGTCTAGACGGACCATTCGAAGAAGCCAAAGCCATAGTCGAAGCAAAAGGACCCTCGAACCCGGAACAGCGCGTATACTCGACCGGAAGCCCTACATGGAACCTCATCAGCGTAGACGAACTCGACAAGATACTACGGGACTTACGGCTGGCTAGAGAATCTCGCTTGTTCCGCACCATCTTCAGCTGGACGCTGCACTGGGGTCTTAGACCGGGTCGTGTGGAGCGGTATATCGAACGGTTCATGCAGGACGGGAAAGTAGACGGGCTGATCTACGGACGACCTTCTGAAGTCTACGCTGTGAATTCGACGATGAGGCTGACGGTGGAATGGATCTATGAAAAGATTTCCTACGCTGAGTTCTGTCGGTTTCCGAATAATAATGACAAGCCGTTTATCAAGGTGAGGGCATTCTTACTGATGGATGGATGGACGTGCTGGCTGACTTGTGTGTGTTTGTGTGTGGTAGGGAGTAAGTAGTTCTTCCTTGCTGATGAGTGTGGTTGATACCCTTTGAGAGGCGCTGATCTGAGGGATGGTGATGATTGGCAGCCTGTAAGTGATGCTTTCACCACAGACTGACGATGCAGCTAACTCGACGAGCGACTTATAGAAGGTAAAGAAAGCTCTTCGTTACACTCGCCAGTATGGAACCCCATCTAACGGGCTCAAGGTCGTTCTCTACGACCGGGGAGATTACAAGGGGAATTCAACGATGCTGGACGTCCCTACTAGAGAATGCAGTATATCTCTCATCCCTCCCTTCTTCTTCCCTCTTGTCTTATAGCTGTCTGTCTCGTCACTAACGGAAACAAGTCGACGTACCGAGCAACTTCAACAACATGACATCGTCATACTATCTAGTTGCCGTGAAATACTGCACCTTTTACAAGCAAGTAGCTCTTAATTCCGTAACCCGTCTCTCATAACTAGCAACTCCGAAACCCGTCTATCATAACTAACTAACGTCTCTCTATCTCACAGAGAATACGGATGCCGGGGCCGCTACTCTTTCTCACAGGAGAGTAGTCCCGAGGTTGAAGTAGAGCTGAAAAATGCCATCAGCTCTCTCCGGTGCGAGTCGTAGTCGTCTCATATCACATGTATCATCATCATCATCATCATCATCATATACACATGTATACATGTAAATAACTAGGTAGTGAGATCAACGAGAAAATGCCATCTTCACACCTTCAGACAAGATGCTACTCAGCCTTGAAGCCATCTTCAACCGGGTAGAGAATAAAACACCCATCTACTGGCACAACCAACCATCACCACCATGAACCATGTCGTCAAACAGCCACAAACAAAGATATCCGTCTCATCACGTGCAAGCCATGCAAACGACATCCGCAAACGAAAAAGCATGCCGTTTCCCTTCCTTCCAAGTCATTTCCCGCCTCATCTCCCATCTTCCTCTCGCCTATAAAAAAACGCCCACAAGCAACATCCAAGCTCACCACTCCAAACCAAACCACCCATCAACACAACCCCAAACCCCCTTTCCAAAATGGCAGAAAACACAATGGAAGAAGAAGTCTCAACTTCAGATCTCATCACCCATCTAACCCTCCTATCACTAGAAGAGAAAGAAGAAGAACCAATCACGAATTCCCAACTCCTCTCCTCCCCCATCTTCACAGAACAAGTCCGAACCAGCGGAAAATTCAACCAATACGGTCTCCTAGGCGGCCAAAGCACGAGATACAACCCCACCGTCAAAGACGCAAGCCAAGATCCGAGAATCTTCTACAACGTCTCCGCCCCCTCCAGCGTCTTCATCTGCGGCAGTCAGGGGTCGGGGAAGAGCCATACGCTAAGCTGCATCCTGGAGAATTGCCTTCTCCCTTGTGAGGCGAACGTTCTTCCTAACCCTCTCACCGGCCTCGTTCTTCACTTTGACGCTTTTGTTTCCGAGGTTGGCGGCTCGCCTTGTGAGGCTGCTTACCTTTCGTCCAATCCTGGTGTTCGGGTTAGGGTTTTATGCCCGCCTACGAACATGGCTCGGATCAAGGTGAGAACGTGTCTTTCTGCTTCTTTTCATCCTGAGCGTATACATACATTGTATATGGCTAACAAGGAAATCACTTCACCGAGTAGGACATCTATAAGAAACTCCCCAACCTCACCGTCGAAGCCCTCCAACTAGACGAAAGAGACCTCAACACCAAGAGAATGCTAGACCTGATGGCCATAAGCTCAATCCAAGGAGGCGGCATGCCACTCTACCTACACGTCGTAACCCGGATCCTTCGTGACCTCCGAATAGAACAACAGCAAACAGGCGGAACCTTCAACTACGCCAAGTTCAGATCCAGGATCGAAAACGAAGACATGACGCCAGGACAGATGGCACCTCTACAGCAACGTCTCGACACGCTACAGAGCTTCATGGTAAAGGAACAAGTCAGCGTCAACAGCCTGCGAAGAAACAAAGCAACGACAACGACGAAGAGAGGAATAAACTGGGAACCAAAAGCAGGACAGCTAACCATCATAGACCTCTCCTGCCCATGCGTGACGGCAGACGCAGCCTGCGCCCTGTTCAACATCTGCGTAAGCCTGTTCCTAGAACAGCCGTCGGAGGGGATAGGCAGAGTGATAGCCCTCGACGAAGCCCACCGCTACATGAACCAGAGCGAGGAGTCGGCAAGCTCGAGCCTAACGGAGACGCTCCTGACCAGCATCCGCGTCCAGCGCCACATAGGAACGCGCGTGATAATCTCGACTCAGGAACCGACCATCTCGCCTAAGCTTCTGGATCTGTGCTCCGTCACCATCGTCCATCGCTTCTCTTCGCCCGACTGGTTTCGCGTTCTCAAGAGACATCTGGCTACGGAAGAAGACGATGACAACTACAAGTTTGGCATCGCTCAGACGGAGGGTGGCACGATAGATCTCTTCTGCAAGATATTGGCTCTTCGACAGGGGGAGGCTCTCTTGTTCGCTCCAAACGCCATCGTCGCCGTGCCCGTCATCGCCAACGGATCGAGTCATGCTGAGGAGACCGTCGGCAAGAGAGTCGATCCCAAGCTGGCCATGCTTGGCTCGCGAACCATGAATATGCGGGTGAGGAAGCGGGTGACGGATGACGGGGGGCGAACTGTCATGGCGCCATAGCGTCGTTGCCTTGATACACATGTACGCTATGAGCCAGTTTACCTACCTGTGTATGTATGTGTGTGTTAGCATCTGACCATCAGTTTGCGAGTATCACAACACTGATGAATAGTAGATAAAAAGTGACACTCTATTGCAATGAATGTGCCCATCTGTAGAGGGAAGACTCATCAACCATAACAAGTACTCTTCTGCCGTGAGGCGTCAACGTGAACTTCGTAAAGACAACGAATCTAACCAACTGCAAGCTGCCGTTCTATCCAGAGACAGACGCCCCTCAAATCAGCTAAGACGATCCCACCCGACGGTAAAATATGGCGACCGCTTCGTCGATCGCGGCCTTGACCTGTTCCGCTGGTAGCTTCTCCTTCCGGTCAAAGGTGTACAGGCCGTTGACTTCCTGCTCAATGTCCGTAAGCTGCGTGTACACAAAGCCGCAGCAATGGCCGCCAGCCGTGATGCCCTTGACCAGCCTCTCGAATCTCCTCAGCAGATCCTTCGGGTCAGTGGCCGTCGTGTATCCCCAATCTCGGTCCGACGACCGCGGTTCCGGCGGCGCGATATTAATGCCACCAAACTCGGTACACATAATGGGCGCTCCGTGACGGTGGCGGGCCGGGCCCACAAACATGTCCCTACCTGCTTTGGGTCCGAGGATGAGGTCCAGACTGGCACACGTTTGCTCCAGCTCTTCAACATCGGCGTAGTCGTGGAATGTCGTGAGGTCGGTGCAAACGTGCTGCCAGCCACAGTTGTCGTTGATGCTGCGCGTTAGATCGAGCTCCCTAGATTCAGTCTCGTGTAAGCTTGGGTGGGCACAGCCGGAGTTGTCATCCAGTCTGGTAGGTATGCTTACTTGGTCAGGGCATACAGCAATCGGACGTGATTCTGCTGCTCCTCGCTGTCCTTGAGAGAAGTGTAAGCCCACGACTCGTTGACGGGCGTCCAGGTGACTACAGATGCGTGGTTGATGGCCAGCTTGACGGCCTGCCTCCACTCGTCGCTGAAGCTTTCGACGTAGTTGTTGTTGAAGTCGTAGGCGTTGGCCATCTCGGCCCAGACGAGATAGCCCAGCTTGTCAGCCCAGTAGTAGAACAGAGGGTCCTCGACCTTTTGGTGCTTGCGGCAACCGTTGAAGCCCATGCGCTTGGCCAGTTCAATGTCGTACTTGATGGCTTCGGTGCTCGGTGGTGTCATAAAGGTGTCTGGCCAGTAACCCTGATCGAGGCAAAGGGCCTGGAAATAGGGCCTATCATTGAGTCGCCAGAGGCCGTCGCCGACCGACCAGTTGATGGACCGCATGCCAACCTGCGTCGTGATCATGTCCAATCTTTTCTCAAGCTGACTGTCAATGAGGCAGATTTGGACATCGTAAAGGAGCGGATGCTCTGGCGACCACAGAGCAAGACCATTGCGCCAGCATTGCGAATCGTTGAGTGGCGCGGAGTCAATGATAGAAGATGGCAGTCTGGACAGTTCTGTTTTCGACAGACGCATATCCATAACGAAATCGGCAGAATCCTCGGAAACAGACGCCTGCGCCACCGCCGCGCCCACGACTATGCCACCGATGGAAGCCTGGGCCTCTATGCGGCACACCTGCGTAGGACGTCGGCCGAGCAAGCAAACCTGACAGTGCAGTAGACCCGTCTCGATGTCGTTAGAACGCAGAACGGTGCCTTGGGAACTGTCGGCGATCCTCGTCGGCGGCACCAACTCGAGCCAGACCGACTGCCAGATGCCGCTCGAAGGCGTGTAGAAGATGCTCTCGGGCTGTGCCCCCCAGTACTGCTTCCCGCGGGGCTGGGCAAGGTCGCTGACCGAGTCGAAGATTCTCATTGTCAATCGAGAAGGGGACTGGCCATCAGAGGGAGCAGGCTCGCCGCCAACCAAGGCGCCCGTCACGTCCATCTCGAAGGGTACATGTCCGCCTCTGTGATCGCCGAGGTAAATGCCGTTGACCCAGACCTTAGCGAAATAGTCGACGGCACCGAATCGAAGCATCACTCTCATGCCCTCGCGTTTATCATTTTCGCTGCGGGGGTCGAAGAACTGTCGCTCGTACCAGAACAGGCTGTGGGCACCGCGCTCGTTGATGTTAGAAGCAGGACATTGGAAGACGTAGGGAACCCGGATGGTGCGACGGCGACAGACGGTATCGGCCGAGGACTTGACGTGGGTATTATCCTCGATGAGTTCCTGGGTTCCTGCGGCGATGTTCTGGGTGATGGCCGAGGCCTGACTACTGCTTTCATTCGTGGCTGAAGAGCCCTTGACGGTCACCTCGGCAGGTAGGCCAAAGCTTGCCCAGTGACTGTGGATGCCGACGTCATCGTCGTCAAAGATGAAGTCCCAATCTCCATTTAGGGACTTCCAGCAGATGTCGGGTCGGCTGAAGTCCGGGCGAGGATAAGCGGCCGGCGATGACATTTCGGCCTCTGAAGCTTTCCTATCCATGACTTGTCAGGCGGAGAGGGGAGAAGGAGGAGGAAGAGGAGGTCTGTCGTCATGGCGATCGACAGAGCCTCCCCACCCCCCCCTCTCGCACACCCTTGAAGCAGGTTCGATGGCTGAGGAGCGCACAAAAGTGGCGCCGGAGCCGGGGACGATGCATGTTTGAGAAAGAGGTTCCGAGTCGAGGCCGAGGGCGGTGAGGTAAGCATCGGATGGCTGCTTTCAGTCAAGGTAATTTCTGGTATCACGGCAACGAGAGGGACGGTGACGGATTGTGTGTATGTATGTACGAGTGTGTGTGTATGACTTGTATATGTAGGATGGTTATGAATAGTTGGGCAGTAGGCATGTACGCATATTCCATATACTATGTGGTTTTATGTATGTATGTAGGTGGTAGGTAGTAGGTAGCAGCAGGTAGGGATGCCGGCACTATGAGCGTATGAGGTAGCATGGAGTATGTCGTATGTAGGTATGCCTGTATGTAGTATGCATGCTGCCGGTCATGGATGGGTGTCACGGCATCTCGCAGGTGACGGCGATGCCCATTCGACGCTGACCGAAAGATGATGTTGTTTTTTTTTTCCTTTTTGATGAAGATGCTATCGTTGCAGCGAGCACGACATGCAGAGAGAGGGATAAAGAGAGAGTGAGGCAAGACAGTCAATCAATGGCAATGCAGGTGCATTTGGATGCATGGACGGTAACATTGATAAGTAGGTAGGTGGGAAGGCTGGCAGGCAGGGTAGGGGACAGAGAGGGAGAGGGAAGCTGTGTGGCTGTTTAACAGAATGCAGAGATGATAGCAAGAAGAGGGGGAGGGTTAAAGTATGAAGAAGCTGAAGGAGAGGGTAGGTAGAGAGAACAACAGGGGGAGAAGATGGGGGGAGGGGGGGGGGAGAAAGGTGAGAGAGAAATATGGGAGAGGAGAATAGAGAGTGAAGAGATGGGAGGAAGAGAAGTAAGAGCATGTAGACGGACTAGAATAGAAAGACATACAGATAGACACACAGAGATGGAGGGAGGCTGAGAAACGAGGTCATCAACAAAGGTCATCAACAACACGTGACGCGGGTAATCAATACACACACTCTATCTAGGTAGCCATGTACGAGGCGGTGAGTCCTTCTCTTTCTCACTCAACAAAGAAGCCTCCACAATTACCCGTTGCAAGATACGAAGAAATCCGCCATCCTTGGCCCTCCTTGACCCTCCTTGACGCCCCGTTGAAGACGAGAGTCAAAGGAAAAGGAAGCGACGATCCTTGGCGCGGGACGGTGGATCCCCCCCCCTCCCCCTCAACAGCCCCGCCCCGGGGAAAACGGACTTGGCTCGGGTGCCCGTATCGTCGACACCCCCCGTTTGGCTACCTCTACGGATAGCACTGTAGCTAGGTAGGTAGCTACCTACGTAGGTATGTACGGTTATGCATGCATGCATGTATGAGCTTGCAAGAGAGAGAGATATATAGATAGAGAGAGAGAGAGAGAGAGAGAAAGAGAAAGAGAGAAAGGGAAGAGGGTGGAAGACGACACTTTCCAGCTGGTCTCACCCTCCTTTGCCTCGGCATGATCCGACATCAGCTAAGCCTCTCTCTTTATTTTTTTCCCCCTTCCCCACGGAAGATTGATAATCGTCGTCATGAGCAAGCTAGAAAAGCAATACGAGCTCGTGGTCATGCTATTTTTGGAGCTCCTTCGCCCTCCCCCTTCCGCCTCGTGACATTGAGGCTTGACCAACGAAAAGCTTGCCGGGCCACTGACAACCTTCACATGTATGTACATACATACATACATACAGACACACCTATCCGTACATAGTATCAAGAAGATAGATGCCAGGTATGTATGTATTACTCCGTGCCTAGGTAAGGGAGTAAAAGCAAAATATCACACTGCCATTCGCCGCTGCTGCGGTATCCCATCTCCGCACAGCACCCGGTCGGTCTCGGCCACGCCGGCTCACACCACCCACCCTCCCCTCCCCAATAACACACATCCATACAATACAATACTTTCTCTTGCCTCTCGCATTCGGTGCTTATTCGTACCTCGTACGGACTGATCCGGGCCCGGATACGAAGCCGCGTGTTACGTCATTCGCCGCAACGGTTGCCCGCAACAGCTGCCCGTCTTGATCAATACAACTAACTACCTAACCTAACCAAGTCCGTCGTATAAGTAGCAGCCGTTTCTTTTCCTCCATCTCGCTTCTTCTCTATCCCTTTTGCATCCAAAACAACTTCCTTCCCCAAAGATAAAATCATCATCATCATCTTTCTCTCCCTCCTCTCTCCCGAATTCTTCCTCATTCACAAAACTTCATACACAATGCATAACCTCTTCACCACCACCGCCGCCGCCTTGCTCCTCACCAGCTCGGCCCTAGCCGCACCAACAGAGCAGCACAAAACACAAAGCTGCACATCCAGATCAGGCGCAATGTCAGAATGGACAGTCTCCGACTTCGAATACCACGCAAGCTACACCTTTTCCACCCCAGCCCACCAAATCGCCGGCGGCTACGTCAACTACACGCTGGCGAACCCGGTGCTTTCCTACAAGGTATCCTGCCCGGCTTCGTCGTCCCAGCTTCAAGATTTCTTCTACGGCACGCAAGTCTACATGTGCCAATCCCCCGTCGGAGCCGTCGACGAGACCACCTTTACCTTCTCCCGTCCCAGCGGCGAGCTCAAGATCAACCAGACGTGGAGCTGCCCTTCTGAAGGCAGTCGCTTCGAGGCTCGTGGCGGCGTCACCTTGAACCTTGAGTGCCAGGATACGAAGTGGCAGAACCCTGATTGGAAGATGGGCCAGATTTACTCGACTCATAACATTGACTGCAAGCCTGTTACGGTCAAGGCGCCGGTGACGGAGAAGACGGGCGTGGCTTGAGGTTTTGAGCAAGATGATTCCGGTACATACTCTCTATATATGTATGTACATGCATACATGCATGCATGGCCAGGATTGATGTATATAATGATGGGATGATGGGAAGGCCCGGCTTTTCTTAGATAGGTAGGTATGTAGGTTGGTCGGTAGGCAGGGTAAAGAGGGAAAAAGGGGGTTAAGGAAGAAGAAGAAGACGAAGAAGATGACGACGAGGGGCTTAATTATTTAATGCAAACTATCTCACCTACCCTGTCACCTATTGATCACCCGCATACGATATCCATATTGTTACCCTATCTCTTCTGTATGTTCTAGTTATCTGTTCATCCCTCCGGATACGGATACCATCACGAAAAAAGCCCCTTGGTTTACTCTGTATTACAGCAAGACAACGTCCGCAATGTCTCTCATCCTGCAGCGAGTATCCGCAATGATAATCCTAGACGAAGTTTTATACCATGGTTTTATTTACGGATACACCCTGCTCCTATCGCCGTCTTCACCAACGCCGATTGGCTGCCGAGGCCGATGGCGCCATCGGGATGGGTACCGCCCTAGCAGCCACGTTGCCCCGCCGCCGCCGCGAGCCGATATTGAGATACCCCCCCCTCTCTGCCCTCCTCCGTCTCCCGCACGCCGTTTTACATCGTGAGAAGCTTCAACATGTAAGTCTAGCTATAACGACCATCTACCAACTATCCTATCAACACAGTGAAAAGAACCACATGGAGAATCACAATGATAATCATCTACTCTTAACTACTCACCCACCCAAGCAAAGGAAATCTCAAGGCCAGGGAAAGCGATGACACCATCGCCTCGACCCGCTCCCCAGTGGATTCCAACCTCTTGGCCACGATGATGAAGCGGGGAACCTTCATTCATGAATTTCGCCATAGAATAAATCCCAAGTTAAGAAAAAAAAAAAAACTCTTAATAAACCCTCCCGTCTTGAATTCCTCCTCGTCATCCTTTCAAACTCTCTCTTCCCTTTCCCCCCTCTTTTTGTCCTCCTCGTCTCTCATTTTTCTAGAGGTTATTCCAACTTCATCATTTTTTTTTTCTTTCTTCGAATCAAGCTGTTTGTGTTACACGGCATTTACTCTCTTGATCATACGTTGGTATTATGGAGCACGTCTCTGAAAGTGGACGTCAAGAGGGCGAAGGTGGTGTAAAAGGATGTGACTCAACCTCAACAAGTCTCGACACAGAAATCGGTATTCCCATTAATCTCCTCACCCAAAACCCCCCTATAAATCACCTCCATGGAGAATCTAACCCCTAAAAAACAGGCCGTCTCGAAACGGCGCGGGAAAACAAGCGCCAAATCGGCATCTTCTCCGCCAGCCTGCTAATCTTCAACCGCACCATCGGAACAGCCATCTTCGCCACGCCCGCCACCATCCTAACCCTCTCAGGAAGCGTCGGCCTCTCTCTCCTACTATGGCTGATCGGCATGCTCATCGCCCTGGCCGGCACCGCCGTCTACATGGAGCTAGGCACCGGCCTGCCCCGTAACGGCGGAGAGAAGAACTACCTAGAGCACGTATACCGAAAGCCCAGGTTCCTCACCACCAGCCTCTATACCGGCTACGTCTTGCTTCTGGGATGGGCCGCGGGAAACTCTGTTATTTTCGGAGAGTATGTCCTTCATGCTGCTAGGGTTGAGCCGGGGAGGTGGAATCAGCGGGCTATAGCTCTCGGTTGCCTCACTGCCGCCTTTCTCCTTCACGGCCTGGCTCTGAAATGGGGGATTCTTCTTCAGAACGCGCTGGGAATTCTCAAGATTGGCGTTATAATCATCATCATCATCGCTCCGCTCTTCAACCTCGCACAGGTGAGGGCCAACACCAACTTCACGGGTCACATCTTCCAAGGCACCACCGCCAGCGCCTATGGCATCGTCACCGCTCTCTACAACGTCATCTGGAGCTTCGTCGGATACAGCAACGCAAATTACGCCCTCAGCGAGACGCGGAACCCGACTTATACCCTGAAATGGGCCGCACCACTGGGCATCGGCACCATCTCCGTCCTGTATATGCTCGCCAACGTCTCCTACTTCGCCGCAGTCTCCAAGGAGGACATCATCCAGTCTCAGCGCCTCGTTGCCGCCTCCCTCTTCCGCAACGTCTTCGGCGAGCCCGCTGAGCGTGCCCTGTCCGTCTTCGTCGCCTTGTCCGCTCTCGGCAACGTCATGTCCGTCCTCTTCTCTCAAGGGCGGCTGGTACAGGAGCTTGGCCGCGAGGGCATCCTCCCCTTTTCGCGCCTCTGGGCAAGTAACCGTCCCTTTAACGCGCCCCTGGCTGGCCTCTTTCAGCATTGGCTCGTCACCTCCATCACCGTCATCGCCCCTCCAGCAGGTGATGCCTACAATTTTGTGCTAAAGTGAGCATCATCCTTCCCCTCTTTCTGTTTCGTATTACCGCGTACTAACGCCCCCGTCTTTCAGCCTCATCTCCTATCCTCTCGCCATCATCAATGTCTTCGTCGCTGGAGCGCTGATCCACCTCTACCGCAACCGCCACACCTGGAAATGGAACCCTCCCCTCAAGGCCTCCCTGCCCGTCGTCTTCTTCTTCCTCTTGAGCAACATCTATCTCGTCGTCGCTCCCTTTGTCCCTCCTGACGGCAACGGAAAAGGCATCTATCAAAACCTCCCCTACTGGATTCATTGTGTCGTCGGCTTCGGCGTCCTCTTTGCCGGCGGGCTCTACTGGCTCGTCTGGGCCGTCATCATGCCTAAGCTAGGCCGTTATGAGCTGGTCCAAGAGACCGTCGTCGATCCGCTCGACGGTTGGGAAAGGAACGTGTTCACCAAGAGACCGCTCGCGTCCGAGAAGTAACTCGGCCGCTTATCGTTTGACTTGGGACGAATAAGCTTGCATTCATTCTCTCTCAACATGAGAAGCAACATTTAGTGAGCGACGACAAGGAAAAAGCAAACAGACTTCAGTAACGACTGGTGATAAAAGAGAAAAGGAAAGCAACAGCTAGAGGGCCTCATCCTCAACCAGCACCCCTCTCGGGCCCGACAAAGAAACTAGTTATCCCTCCGCGCTGGCACTTCCGCCACCAACATTGCCCTGAAGTCCTGGCCTCTTGGCATTCACCCGCCTATTCTTCGCCTTGGCCTGTGACGAGTTAGCCCGAGGTGGCAGAGACGCGGATATGCCCGGTCATGAGGCTCGGATGAGCTTACCTGAAACTCCTTGGTGGGCGCGTTGACAATACGCAGCTTCCATCCGTCTCCAGCAGTGAGCAGAGACTTGACGAGCTGCTTCGAGGTCTGAAAAGGAGAGAGAGAGAGACTCGTCAGCTTCCAGCGTTGAAAGGGGGGGGGGGACATGTCTGTACTCACCAACAGAGCAAAGCAGATAGCACTCATACGGTCGCTGAAAGAACGATAGGGCTCCTAAACCCCGTCCTGTTCGCACCAGTATGGTATCTGCGTGAATCCCTGCTGCGACTTGATGGCCGCTTGTACAATCCCCCACGAGATGCACTCGATGGCCTGGTCGCTCGGCACTTGGCCCAAGATTTTTTTCTGTTGCACCTCGAGCGAAGGGAGCAGGTTCGCGAGCTCCGGATCGGTTGGGCGCAAGCCCTCCGTGTTGGAATGATAGACGTCAAGCCCGCCGCTGCTTCTGGCGACCAGCTTCTCGGTGATGCGGGCCCGTTCGTCGCGGGGGAGGGTGTTCTTCCACTCGGTGACGTGACTCCAGTCGGATATAGCATCAAAGACGTTGGCCACCACGGCTACCATGTCGGCGTCGGTGGCGGGAAAGCTCGCGTCGTCAGCGGGCGTCGTGTAGTCGGTCTTGGGCATGCGCCACGCATTCTGCAGATCATTCATGGCTCGGTTGGCCGCGTCGGCATTGGCGAAGAAACCGGGGAATCGCCTTGTTTGGGGCAGGGCGCTTTGCTCGGCCAAGATGGTCTCGTGCGGGTCAAGCCCCTGGCCGGAGATGCGTGGCTTTCGGATGCGATTGTTTTGGGGTTGACTGAAGGTGCGCATCTTTTCCTCGAAGGTCTGTTCCTGACGCTGAGCCGGCGCACAAGGGGTAGAGGGAACATTGTCGTCAGGGGGAGGCAAAGTAGAGTGGCCGGCGATACCTTCGGCTCCCGAGAAAGCCTCGGGCACGAAAGGAGTGCCTCCAAGTTGATCAGGGATGGTTGAAGTGCCGAGATAATCGTTGTAAGGGGTCGCTTCACCGAACGGCACAGTCGAATGGTTTTCCTGCGTAGCCTGATTCCAAGCAGTAGAGAGTCGACAAGGCAAGGGGCTATCGTTCATTCCGGCCCACCCCAGCCCAGGGTTCGTGGCGCATGGTCTTGGCTTGAATGGGGCGCCCAGCGGTGTAGGAGAGTCATGGAACAGACCAAACGGGGTTGCCTGTTGGAGCAGGTTCGGAGCATGAACCTGACGATAAGCCAATGGGCTGTTGTCCCACCCCAGCTGAGGAGAGAAGTTCATGGCGGGTGAGCTTTGTTCGACATATCCGCCCAATAGCATGGGTGAGTGCTGTCCGCCCCCAAGAGGCTGTTGAAGTGGAGTGTCCTCCGGTGGCTGGGTTCGGGACATTGGGGAAGCGGGAGCAGGCCATTGGGCGTGAGAGCGAAGTTCATCCTCGGTGAAGTCCATGAGAACAGTTTCAAGCGAGCAGGAAGATGTGTAGTTGGAGCTGTTGGCAACTGGATGAGGCACGGGGAGAACATTTTGCTTTTAAACTCTTCAACAGCGGCGTTTGAGCAGACAAACGGTCAAGCTGTTCAGTGAAAGCATCTTCTAGCCGCCTGTTTAAGGTCTGTTCAGTTGTGAAGAGAAACTGAACAGGGCAGTGGTCCTTTGTCCTCGATGCTTGACAGCGGGAAGCGGCGTGGGGGCCCCGGCCAGGGGTGGGCGCTGAAGAATTCGTTGAGAGTCACGCCATGAATAGCGAGAAAGAGAGACATGGTTGTACGAGGGCTGAACTGAGGTTGAGCTTTGCATTGTCGTCAAGGCCAGTTGAAGGCGTGGTATGTGGTTGTGAATTACCAGGGCATCATCAACGCTCGTAATATTGGAGGTGTGCGGAGTAGAGGTTGCTCCGACGTGATTAATTCCCACGAAGCTGAGTCATGATCTAGATAGACATGAAGCGGACAGAGGAGTACTCGAGTCTGGGAAAATCGACAGAATCATGAGCTATAGGCTTCTAGTGAAGACGAGTACACTTTATCTTATCAGTGTCTTTACTCTAATAGATAACGTCTCTTCTGTTAACGCCTCCGTCTCAAGTGACACGATAAGCTCAGCCGCGATATTCGTACAACACAAGACAAATGACGCCTTCTTATACCCATCACACCTACGTCTTACCTCCTATTTACCTCCTATCTCCAGCTTCTTTCTGACCATCACACTAATCAGCGGCCGATCCCGGAACCGCTTCCTCCTATCCTACCTATCCCTTCCCTCTCCCTCCCTCCAACGCACCGTGCGAGGGTAGTATTCGGCGCCGGCGGTCGTCTCAGCCGCGGCTTTCGCACGACGGAAGACGGCAGAGATGCCGAGCCAACGATGCCGAGCGAGAAGCGGCCTGGGCCTTACTAGCCATGGCGACTATTCGTGGCTGACCACAGTGACAAGAGATGGCTAAAATGCGCCACGTCGCCCTCGGCTTACTGGGACCCCCGTCAGCCCGTATCTACTACTAGTTCAGCCTTTTCCTGCTACTCCCTCTTCCTTTCCCATCCTCCCTGCTCAACCTGGCCGAGATGACTTCAACTAAAGTGGGCGTCACCGGCTCGCTAAAACACCAGCGGTCCGATGAAAGCCAACGACGGCCGTGGCAGGATGACGTCGTCGTCGTCGTCGAGTGTCCGCCTCACACGACGGAGGCCAAGCTGCTGGCTCGCATCGACTTGAGAGTAATTCCCTTTCTCTGCATCATGTACCTCTTGGCATTCCTCGGTGAGCCTTCCTGCTTTCATCTGAATGGCATCGCTGACCTTTCGGGACCGCAGACCGCGTCAACATCTCCAATGCCGACCTCTTTGGTCTGTCCAAAGACATTGACCTCGACGGTAATAGGTTCAACTCGGCCTTGGTCATCTTCTTCGTCTCGTACTGCCTGTTTGAAGTGCCGTCAAACATCCTGCTAAAGCGCTTCCGGCCCCATGTCTGGCTGGCCCTCAACATGTTTCTCTTTGGCTTCACCACAATGATGCAAGGCCTCGTTCACAATTACGCAGGCTTGCTCGCCTGCCGCTTCTTTCTTGGCCTCTTCGAGACTGGCATGTTCCCGGGCGCCTTCTACCTCATTGGCATGTGGTATCGACGCCACGAGGCGCAAAAGCGGTTCTCCTTTTTCTTCAGCAGTACGACACTCGCCGGCGCCTTTGGAGGCCTCCTAGCTGCCGCCCTTGGTCAGATGGGCGGGCTGCGAGGCTATAATGGTTGGCGCTGGATATTCCTCGTCGAGGGCGCCATCACCGTCTTCGCCAGTTTCTTGTTCTTCTTCCTACTACCCGACTTCCCCGAGGACTCGAAATGGTTGACGACGGACGAGAAGAACTATGTCGCGGCACGCCTCCGCCTCGACCAGGGCCGCTCTGCCGTCGAGCGCCCCATCACCCTGAGAGACGTTGTCGCCGTTCTGTCGGACTATAAAGTGATTCTCGGAGGCTTCATGTACCTCGGCCTGATCGTGCCGGCATACGGCTACGCATACTTCTCGCCCTTTATCATCCACGGCTACGGCTACAGCCCCGTCCAGACGCAGCTGTACAGCGTACCTCCTTGGGCCGCCGCCTTCGTCCTCGCCATGGCGGTTGCCTACCTCTCCGACCGACTTCGTCACCGGTTTGCCTTTGCCATTGCCTCGATTCTTGTCTGCATCCTCGGCTTCGCCATACTCCTCGCCGTCGGCAACAAGCGCGACGTGCAGTACGGCGCTCTCTTCCTCTTCGCCGCCGGCGCTTACACGGCCATGCCCATCGTCGTCTGCTGGTTCAACATGAACCTCGGCGGTCACCATCGCCGTTCCGTCGGCAGTGCTTGGCAAATCGGCTTCGGCAATCTCGGAGGCATCATCGCCGTCTTCATCTTCCAAAAAAAGGACGGGCCTAGGTTTATCCCCGGCCTCAGCATCGCCTTGGCTTTTGCCGTCTTGAGCATCCTGGCCTGCAGCCTGTATGCCTTGTCGTGCCTGCGAGCCAACCGCGAGCGAAGAAGAGCGGACGGCGGCTCTCTCGGCCTTTCCGAGGAGGAAAAGACGGATCTGGGCGACAAGTCCCCCGACTATCGCTACCTCCTCTAAGGGACCCTGTTCATTGTTCTTGTCGACGACGAAGAGATGAGAAAATTCTGGAATAGACCATTAGCACTTGAATTCGGTCCTTTTTTGGATCCTGTCCCTACAACTGTTTCTCTCTCGGCCACTTGATCAGTCCTGGGCTATGCCTGAGAGAGATGTTGACATGATGGATATTGTCTACGTCGATGACCATGTGCTGGCCCTCGTCTCTGTATGTTCCCATTGCGCCAAATGCCGCTTTTCCATAACCCAAAGTTCATACCTCGCTGGCTCTTTTCTCACCAAACTATTCATCTTGAGCTCATAGCCGAGCAAGATGATGAAAACGCTACTTCGGTCCTCCTGTATCTAACCAACTGTTCTCTTCCTCCTTGCTCTCTTTTCCGTGTCTTCATCTTAGCACTGCTTTACCTTCCACCACGTCCGGATACTTCCTCGACCGGTAATCGCCAAGGCGGCTCTCCCAGTACGAAGCATCGAGTTCGATACCCTCTTGTCTGGGCACGGCATCGCCAATGATACTCAGCAGAGGACGCCACGCCTCATCTGGCTTAGGAGATATCTTTGTCACATCCCAAAGCTTGGTGACGACGTCTCTGAATTCGGGCGCAGGCAGGCAACTAACTTTGGTGATGGCGAGCAGCAACGTGGTCCAGTTTGCGACGAAGGCCTGGTTGAAACTCGCCTGAGCGTGGCGGAATTCGAGGGCGTAGGTCCAGTTTTCCTTGCTGTTGTAATGGCCGTTGATGTTGAGGGCGCAACGATCCCTCTCCTTGGGCGGGTTGCTCGGACGAACGCTGAGGAGTTGTGAGATGTCTTCCAGGTCGTTGCAGCTGTCCCAGAGGTTCCTCATCCGGTTACCGTGGACGGCGAGGAAAGGTAAAGGCATCCATTTCCGTAACTCGAAGTCTAGTATCTCGTTCCTGCTCGGGGTCAAGCCACGTTCAACCAGCGCGAACTTAGAGCGTGTGATGGGCTTGTGAGCTTGTAGACGAGAAGGATGGACGAAGTGAAAGAGGAGATAGCGCTCGACCATGAAGACGATGGTAACGGCTTGTTTAGCCTGTTGGACCGTCAAACCCGATACCGGACTGATCTGTACGTGTAAGCCGCATCGCTCATTGATGTGCACGCCCGCCTCGTGAGCTTTGGCGATGAGTTCCAGCGCCATGTTGACTCTAGGAAAGCCCAAGACTGCCTCCGACTGCGGCAAGATGGGAGAGTTGAGTTCGGTCTCGCTCCACATCAGATATTGCGGTTTGCTCGTCAGGTCGCACTCAGGTTTAAGCATCCAATAATGGAAACGCATCTGTTTATTAACGACGGCCGTCTCATCCGGGATGGAATTCGGATCCATGACGCGCAGATCTTTACCGACGATGGAACCTTTTGGGGCGTCGAGTCGATAGGGATCTTCTTCGCAGTCGCTTTCTGTTAGGACTAGATCCATGGCTGCGGGGAGGCCGTTTTCTTGTAGGAGTTGGGCGAGGAAGAAGAAGCAGCCTTCTCTTCTGAGGTTTTGGTGGATGAATTGCGCGTATTTCTCGTTGAGCATCACTGGTTCTGCCATTGGGGGGGAGATGAATTCGAGTTCGATGCCGAACTGGAGATTGGGGAGGAGGAAATGAGGCAATGTGTGTTTGGACATGTTTACTTTATGAAGACGAAGAAGGAAGAAGATGAAGAAGGGAGAAGAAGAAGAAGAAGAAGAAGAAGAAGTATCTAAACTACAAGTTTCGAGATGAGAAGGAATGGAAGTTGTCAACGACGAGGGGGATTGGCTTCGTGGACACAGGGGGTTGGTTACTCGCAGCCAGAGGTGAGGAGGCCTTCTTATGCAGCCTTTTCCTCCCCCCCATCCCACCCCTCTTCCTCGGGAAAGAAGGTCTCTCTACACATGAGTGACGAGAAGGAGGCAGTGTTTTTTTGCAGCGGCTGCTTGCCTGTTTTCGCGAATCTGCACGACAGGGCGGGGTGTGGGGGGTGAAAGGACTTGACAGTGATGGTAGAATTTGATGTTGTGCGATGGGGGGAGACGACGTCGTGGATCTGATGCGGGCCGCTGCCGCGTAACAGTGGGAGATTCTATGAATAGAAGGAGGAGGGGGATTGGTGATGGTGAGATCTTTCTCTTGATGGGTTGCCTTAGGTTGGTGATTGAGTGAGAAGGGGGTTGTGAAGATGGGGGGGGGGGGGGGGGGGGGGGGGGGGGTGAGGGGGGCGGGGGGGGGGGGGGGGGGGGGGGGGGCTTCAGTCAGGGCGAGGCGCGATTGTGCAGGGGAGAAACAGAGAGAATGTACATACCATGCCATAGCTCCCAGATCCT
>PDHQ01000024.1:216993-285583 GCA_003339415.1 Ophiocordyceps camponoti-saundersi (nom. inval.) | reverse complement strand
TCTGTCCCCCCGTTTTCCCTTCTCCCCCCCTTTTTTCCCCCTTGTGAGGGCCGGTGGTTGTTTGGCTTTTTCTGGGGGTCCCCCCCCCCCCCCCCCCCCGGGGCAGCGCCACCGCTTTCTCTTCTCCGCGGCCGCCTTCGTCCGTCGTCGACGGCAAATCGGATGTTGAAGACGGATGAAACAAGGCCGTGTGTGGTAAGTAGATACATAGATTGATGTCATCTAACTTGCTCCAATTGAGTTGTAGATGCCATCTCCTCATATTTTATCACCAGGTAGATGTGCTTGGTGTTGCAGATGAACGTGATGCACAGACGGTGTCTATAGGGTAGGTCTCCCCTTTCTCGAATCATCGCCTCGGCTCCGCACTCAGCCTCGTCGGACTAAAAGTGGGGGCAGAAGCTCCTCCGAAGGCGTCCAATCCCAACCTCAGCCTCGTCTACGGTCCCCCTCCCCTGCTCAGGTATCCAGCCATCGTCATCGCACACGAGATATCATCATCACCACCACCGACCACAGCCAATCTTCCTCAGCTCCGTTCCCTTTCCGTATCTGCTCGCGGCCCGCTCCGCCGACTTCAATCGGGAGGTTACCAGCGGCGCGGGCCCCGTGCTTTCGACGAGGGAAAAAAAAAAAGAAGGAAAGAAGAAAGAAAAAAAAAGGGGTGGGAGGAGGAAGTTTACATACGTACGAATCGACAACGTCCTTTTCGAATATCGTCTCCCGAAAAGCTTCACGTTATGGCTCAGCAGTCGCCATCTACGCCGTCTACGCCCGTCAAGGTCTCTTCAGCGGCGGCTAACTACTCAGCCGCCATGCTAGAACCAGACTTGAGGTCGCAAATCAACGACGCTCTTCTCCGAGACGGGCATATCACGAGGTTTCGATCATCCCATCTTTTTTTCCTCACGTATTCGACAGAGAAGATTTACTGACACACGTTTTTTCCTTCTCATGTCTGCAGGATTCATGAAGCTCTTCTTCACGCCCTCCACTCCGACCCCTCCAACTGGCCAACAGCCATCCAATCGCACGCCCTCTCACTCATGCGCTCCGGCAAAACCCAGACCTTCCCCACGCTCCTCCAATGCGTCGTGCAAGACGTTCGCAACTCCGTAAAACCACCGCCTTCATCCGCCGTCGCCACCACCACCACCACCTCCACCACCACCACCGCTAATAACAACAGCAGCGGCGGAACCGCAGGCAGCAGTAACGCGGCTCCTAACGGCGAGAGCAAGGCTTCTAACGGCGGCACTTCTCCCTCGGACCTCTGCCTCGCTCTCCCCGAGTCCGTCGTCGAGGAGGCCCTCCGCGTCACCATGGAATGCCTCGACGCAATTTGCGAGGTAGAGTATCCGGAATCCTGAGCCCTTTTTCATCATTACTGTTTTCCCCACACCCCCCACACCCCTTTTCTGCGTCTTTCTCTTCCTACTGACAATAAGGGGAATGAAAAAAAACTTGTCGCTCTACTGTTTCTTACTGCCGATACCCCGTGACAGAATCATGTACTGAGTTCAGATGGGGAGAAGAGGAGGACAGAAGGCTGGCGGAGATGAAGGGAAGGGAGGCAGTGAGAAGAACAAGTCCTCGCACAAGACATCAAACAACAGCTAGGCATCTTGCCGGAGATTGATGCGGAAAGCAGCGTCACTGAGTCGCCCTTTCGCTTTGTCCACACCCGATATGGCGAGTTGCAGTACGGATACGTCGAGAAGCAGCATCGACGGCCGCATACACATAAATATATTCAGTTCGCATCTTCCTAGTTACCACTCTTTACACTACTCGTTTCTTCTGTGTCCAGTGTTTTTTCGCAGTGTTCATCCGCCGGGTATGACGCCTTGCCTCCTCCGCAGCATCAGATCGTGACTACGTCTTGCTAGAGTCTGGTTCCTCATCGCTTGAAAGAGCAATCAGAATTGCTCCGTCTACCTATGTATATATCTGGGGCTGCTATGGCAAAATGGTCCCTGGTATTGTCAATCCCATCACGACGCATCGAATAAGTCCATGTTCAAAAGCTAAGCAGACCGACGTCTGCTGTTCATTGCAATCGTTCTGCCACCCTGTTGCATCCGTTCTACCAACTCCCGAGTCCGAAATAGCAGCTACAACAATGTGCGATCTGTATACACGGTCCGTCCTCTTCCAACCGTCCCGAGTCCCAGCGGAAAAGGCTAGAGGGCTTAGTCGTAGAGGTCGTCGTCGTTGCCGGCATCGCCGAAGCCGTTGCCGGCCCCACCCTCCGACTGACCGCCGGTTCCGCTGTCCGGGAACTTGAAGAACGCACCGGGGCCCGCATTTTTCATCTGCTGCGCAAAGGCCTCGTAGCGGCGAATCTCCACGTCCGTAACCGACCTGCGAGCCATTTGCATCGCCTCTTCGAAATGTGCCTTGGTCAGCTCCGGCACCGGGTCTTCTACATCCTCGTCCATAGCCACGTCCTCGCCGGCCGCCTCGCGAGCTTTGGCGCGCTCAATGTCGAGCGTGATGGCCTCCTTGATGGCGATCTTGACCGCGCGTTGCGTGATGAAGCCAAGGTCAGCACCGGAGAAGCCATGGGACTTGCTGGCGATGTAACCCAGATCGACGTCAGAGGCCACGGGCGTCTTGCGCAGCTGAGCCTTGAGAATGCCCAGACGGCCAGGCTCATCGGGCAGCGGCACGTAGATGAGCGAGTCAAGGCGGCCAGGACGGCAAAGGGCGGGGTCGAGCTGCTCCGGTCGGTTGGTGGCACCGATGACGAAGACGTTTTTCTTCGAGGTCATTCCGTCCATTTCTGTGGCTGGTCAGTCGAGTCGTCACGATCAAGTTTACGGAGCCACTTACCGGTCAGAAGCTGGTTGACAACTCGGTCAGAAGCACCGCCGGCGTCTCCGACAGAGCCGCCACGGGCCTTGGCGATGGAATCAAGCTCGTCAAGGAAGACGACACAAGGAGCGGCAGCGCGGGCCTTGTCGAAGATGTCGCGGATATTACTTTCCGACTCACCGAACCACATGCTTAGGAGCTCAGGGCCCTTGACGGAAATGAAATTGGCGGCACATTCGTTGGCGACGGCCTTGGCCAACATGGTTTTACCGGTACCCGGAGGGCCGTAGAAGAGAACACCTCGGGACGGAGACAGACCGAATTTGAGGAACTTGTCGGGATGGTCGACGGGGTACTGAACGCTCTCCCGGAGATCCTGCTTGACACCCTCGAGACCACCGATGTCCTCCCAGCGGACATTGGGAACCTCGACAACGGCGACCTCGCGGAGGGCGGACGGGTTGGAGACGCCCAAAGCGAAGCGGAAGTTCTCCATTGTGACGCCGAGGGAGTCGAGCACCTCGGCATCGATAGTGTCCTCGTCCAGGTCGATGAGGTCCATCTTTTCGCGGATCTGCTGCATGGCTGCTTCGGAACAGAGAGCGGCGACGTCCGAGCCGACATAGCCGTGGGTCTCGGCGGCGATCTGCTCTAGATCAACATCATCGCCCAGCTTCATGTTTTTGGTATGAATCTGCAGAATCTCGAGTCTGCCGGTCGGGTCGGGGATACCAATGTCCACCTCGCGGTCGAAGCGGCCAAATCGTCGAAGGGCCGGGTCGATGGAGTTGGGGCGATTTGTGGCGGCCATGACGACCACGTTGGAGCGGGCCTTCATTCCGTCCATGAGCGTCAGAAGCTGGGAGACGACGCGCCTCTCGACCTCGCCGTTGGTCTTCTCACGCTTGGGCGCTATGGAGTCAATTTCATCAATGAAGATAATGGCCGGTGAGTTCTTCTCTGCCTCCTCGAACGCTTTCCGCAGGTTGGACTCAGACTCGCCAGCCATCTTGGACATGATCTCCGGACCGTTGATGAGGAAGAAGAAGGCTCCCGTCTCGTTGGCGACGGCGCGGGCCATGAGCGTCTTGCCAGTGCCCGGAGGACCATAAAGCAAGACGCCGCGGGGAGGCTTGATGCCAATAGACTTGAAGAGCTGAGGGTGGCGCAAAGGCAGCTCGACCATCTCCCGAATCTGAGCCATCTGCTTCCGGCAGCCGCCAATGTCGTCGTAGCCGACCTCGTTCAGGTTATTTTCCTCCTCGTCACGTTGAAGGGGCTCACCCTCGCAGTGAATGACGGTGTCTTGGGCGACGATGCCGTACTCGGGAGGGTCGACGTCGATGACCTTGAACTCGACTTGCCGCATGCCACCGCGGATCAAAAATGTGTCACCCTTGCGCACCGGTCGGTAAGCCTCCCGAAAGTAAGGGGAGAGGAAGACGTCGAACAAGGAGCCGGTGAGGCCCTCGACGGTGTCGGCGATGGGCAGGACGGCGATCCTCTTGGCCTATCTGGAGCGTTAAAATGGATTTGGCACATCAAAAGCAGACGGGACTAACATATTTGATATCCGGGCACGGATGAATGGTAATCATGTCGCCATGCTTGACACGAAGGTTGTGGCGAACGACACGGTTGATTCTGGCGCTGCCGTCATCAAGGTCATCCTCAGCAAGGACGATGAGAACAGTGTCCTTGCGCTTCTTTCCTCGGACGAGCACGGTATCGCCGCGGAAAAGCTGAAGCGACTCCATGGTAGCATCGGAGAGGGCGATGATGCTGTTGTCGTCGCTGACGGCGTCGGTGACCCTGGAAAAACGTTAAAAAAGCTGACCAAGGAGAAAGGGCAAGAGGAGTTGGTTACATCAAGTGATTCGGCTTCTTCTTCTTCTTGAGAATCGCCGTTGCGGTATCATCTTCCTAGATGATTGTCAGACAAGCGACGAAATCGGGACGGGCTGAACGTACATGTTTGATGTCTGCGCCAGAAGGGTCGCTGGAGGAAGCCAAGTCAGAATGGCCTTCACCTCAGACGAGAGCTTATTCAGGTGCGAGAGAAACGTACGTCAGATTGACCTTGCTCTTGTGCTCTTCGGGCTGGGGAGCCATCGTGTTTCTTGTTTGTGAAATACAGCAGGCTGATGCGGAAGGGGTGGAAACGTGGCCGACAGATGACGGGGCGACGGGATGCAGGCCTCAGGCGAATCTGCCGCTTCTCCCTTGTGTGATGAGAAGATGCGTGAGGCGATGAGATGAAGGGAAAGGAAGAAAGCGAACAGGCGGGAGATGGGGAAAGGGCAGAGAAGGGCAGAGGTTGGGAGGAAGAGAGAAATCTAGCTTGACGTTCGGGCTCGAGATACGCCAGCAAGTGATGATTGAGCAAGCGAGGGCGGAGCGGATCATTGATGATGCAGTCACTGACAGTAGCGAGCGGCACAGCTTGGAAGCTTCTGGTCAGCTTTTTTGGTGGCGATTATGTAAGGTGGATAACTGTAGCCGCTGTAGGGAGCGCGGCCTGTGCCCTGTAGGGAGTAGCCTGTGGCCTGTGGGCTTGTTTGTTGCTGCTTGGTTTCAGGCAGCCGTCGACGCGCGGGCTCGTGGCCGCAAGAAAGGCGCACGCTGGAAGAGCATCGGCTTGAAAGGCCGGAGTTTTCTTACTGTCCGCTGATGTCTGCTGCAGCTTTGGAAACCGATTGGGTGGCCCTGTCGCCGGACAAACACCACCCAAATCTCCGATCAGCCCTGTGCCGAATGTGACTGACAACGGCCTCTGCATCGGATGAGATGGCTTCAGACAGTCTGCGCCGTACATACATTATTTTTACACATATACAAACGGGTATCTATTCATCGTTTCTCTGTCCTTTTCATCCTTCAGACGCAAAGGCGTCGTTTAGATAGCGCACAAACATGTCCCGCACCCCCCCTGCCGTCATGTTGCCGACCGACTCCAACCCGATGCCGCCCCTATTTAAGCCGACAAAAGCGCGTCTCAGCCGCTGCAGCTGCGGTAGACCAAGCGTCTTGCCCACGGGCATTTCCAGAACCAGGTCGGGCCGACCCGGGGTGGCTGACGGTAACTTGACGTCGCCGCCGTCCTTTTGCTGGTCTAGTATACACTTCACGACATTCTGCGTCTCGCGTTCGAGTACGTAGAGGTAATCACCATCGGCGTCTCGGCCGCGCGGTGCCGTGGCTTGGTTGGGCCGGACTACGGGGCGGCCGTCGCCGGCAATAGCTTCCCAAAGAGCATCAAAAGTTCCTCGGGTGCGATCCGCGTCATCATCCCAGATGAGAGTGAAGAGAGGGCTGTCCCAACGTGCCATGGCGTTGGGCTCCTCGTAGCGGTAAACGAGATTCTCCCAGTTGGCGGCTTCGTACGCGTTGGCATCGGCACGCTGCAGCCGCTCCTGGTTGACGTTCCGGGCGGCGTCGACAGAGCAGCCAACCTGCAGGATGCAGCTAGGGGTTCGAACGGCCTTGGCCTCGCAATGAAGCTGGTAGCGCCAGCCTTTGATGTAGTTGAGACCGTCGAGGATGACGAAATCGCGTTCGGACAAGACGCGCTTCACGGCGCCATAGACGGCGGCCCGGGCATCTTTCTCGCTCGCGTTGGCGGAGCGGGTGTGCGCGGGAAGGCTGGCGGGAGAAAGGTCGTATACAGAGCGCGGGATGGACAATGAGTCGTCCGAGATGAGGTGAAGGCGCCGGGCCTTTGAATCAGTAAGGCGCTCGGTGAGGTAATCGTAAAGCTGCTGAGCGCGCGTAGATTTTCCCGATGTGGGAAGACCTGTCACGACGATCAACTGGCGGGAGTCTGGTCAGCAAAGGCGGTGTCGAGATGCGGAGGGAAAACGACGGACCGGCATGGCTTCCGGCGCAGAGCCGAGAGGACGATGATGAGGCGGGCCACGAGGTGGCCTAGGTGGGCGCGGGGGAGACCACGTGATATCAGACCGAAGGATCACGTGGAGCGGCGAACGGCAGCTGATGTCTACGATCCAGGCAAACCGCCAAAGCAGACGACATCTTCAGTCTTTCTACGGAGTACCTTCCTGCCTATCAATATAGGTGAGGATCGCGAAGCACAACTCGGTCATACATACGTTCATGGTCGGAATTCTGCTTCTAGGGACATCGTACTATGCGATCAAGGTCAAGTCAAGACCTTCGCGCGTTGATGAGCGCCGGCCTCTGCGTCGTGGCTTTGCACTTCAATCACCCCAATTACCCCATGAACCTCCAACGACTTCTATGAACTCCCACCTAGTCAAGTCTCGTCCCATGTCGTACAGGACCAGTCTCTTGTTATCCGCAACGCCTAGTCTCAACTTCGTGTCCTTGTGTGTCATTAGAAGCTCCCAACCTCCTTCCGGATGCTTCCATGCCACGAATTGTTCATGTGACTTATGATGAGGAGCTTTAGCGATAATCTTTCTCTGTCCATCGTGCCCAAGAACGCTGTTGGATGACTTATTTCGAAAGCCGAGGAAGATTTGTGTCTCAATACAGGTCCAGAAGTAACAGCCCATATGACCTTGCATATGAGCGAGCTGGACCTTTCCGTCAAGAAGGCTGATGACGCGACCGTCAGATCTATGACGAATAACGAATGTCTTGTTCGGCCAGGGCGGAACATCGACGTCGATGAAATAATCTCTCAAGCTATCCAGCGCAATTTTCTCCTTCTCTGCGGACATCGTTTCCGTAGTCTCCGTCGGACAGAATTCTGTAGAGAAGTCGCTTGTCGGAGAAATAGCTTCCATTATATTCAGACGGGAATACTGGACTGGTGTGTCCGTGTGTAGCTGACCTGATAGACTGTTCCGAATTCGATGGTGAAAGTGTGGGAGAAGAGAAAGGGAGAGGAAGAACAAAAGAGAGGGGAAATGAATAGGCTCATGCAAACACAGAACATGCATATATGTAGAGGTAGTTAGGTAGGTAAGCAGCCACTGCTCGAGGCATCACGTCCAACATGCATCATCTACCCCGCCAGGCCACATGTAGGCAGGCTATCAACATCATCCACAGCCTACAGGCTTTGCCTTCGCTTCTGCCTGTTTCCATCATGAACTGTCAACCTTACGACTACTTGCCAAAAGGCAGCATCAGACTTCTCCACATACTGCCGCACGTGGACGAGACTGCCAGTGTCGAGTGTAGTCTCTCTGTCTACGACCTCCTAAACTCAGGAAAAACACATCCATACGAAGCCCTCTCATACGCATGGGGCTCTCAAGCCAGGCCTCGGTCGATCCTGATCGACAACAGCAACTTCTCCATCGGAGAAAATCTTCACTCAGCGTTGTTACATCTTCGAGATGGCTTCCTTGAACGTATCATATGGATTGATGCCATTTGCATCAACCAAGATGATCCGGACGAGAAGTCAGACCAGGTTCGATCCATAGCCTTGATCTATGCCAAGGCACATCGTGTGATTGTTTGGCTCGGAGACTCGGCCGACGGCAGCCATGATGCGATGGCAGAAATACTCCAAGCTGCAGGAGAGTCGCCAGTCAAGTGCTCATCCGAACATGTGTCAATCCGTAAACTGCTTCAACGATCTTGGTTCCATCGCATCTGGGTATGACAAAATTCTGCTTCAATATTGTAGTAGTCTACTAACACAACCACTGAGAACGCCCTGTCAGATACTTCAAGAGGTTGCCGCCGCTCGACAGGTCCTCATCAAGTGCGGTCCTACCGATATCGATGGATATGCTTTCTGTTTAGGCCTCGAAGCGTTGAAATTGCCGTCCGAAACCAGCACAGGCCAGCGTATTCTCATTCGTACGGTAACCGGGCTTATACGGGGTGCCATTTTCCGGCCCAAGAATATTACATCTCAACCCCAGAGGTTCTCTTTAAAGATCCATCCCTTGATCGACCTCGTAGAAATGTTTCATACTCAGAGGGCTACGATTCGTCACGACAAGATTTATGCCCTGCTGGGCATGTGCTCTGATACCGACATTGGCAGGCTATCAGTTGACTATAAGATGCCATGGGGACAGTTGTTTCGGGAGATGATCAAATTCATCATGACGCAAAACATCTCTGTTGACACATGGGACGATGAAGAGATAGCCTGCATAAAAGGCAAGGGGCGCGTCGTTGGTGACGTCTTGTCAGTCGAAAGAAACACCGAGCCCGACGACAGTGAAATCTTGGTCATCCGCTGGGTGTCTGGAAATTTTGGCGTTCGAGAGAAGCGGGAAAGTCGCTGGATCATTCCAGTCTTGGCCAAGTCCGTGCAGGCAGGAGATGCCGTTTGCCTCGTACACGGAGCATCAAGGCTCATGATTGTGAGACCTCACGACCATTATTGGACGGTGATAAGAATTGGAGCTTCACTCATCAGAGATCTGCCGCAGTTCAGTATAGATATGACTCGTACTGACTCTGAGAAGCACCAGCTATTCCTCATCTGGGACTGGAAACCGCATCCGGAGGATTTGAAAGAGGAGAGGCAGTACGACACGTACCTGGATAATCGAAGCCTTTCATGCTCAAGAAACGAGTTTGAAGACGCTTTAGACAGTGTATCCAGGCTGCAAAACATGGGACTTGTGCTGCAAGATCTACAAAAACCTGCAGAGGCAAAGAATCGACTTCGAAAGGGACTTTGTCTGTTGGAAAAAGCGCCGAAAGACTCCGAGGTTCGGACAGCGGCTACCCCTGAAAAGATGACGACACTGATGAACCTACTCATCCAAAATGAAGTCTCGCCTCTTCTCTTGGCCGCAGAGGACGGATACCATGCGGTTGTCAGGCTACTGCTCGATAGTCCGATCGACCCAGACGCACGAGATGAAGCTGGACGAACGCCACTGTCGTGGGCGGCATACAAGGGACACCACGAGGTCGTCAAGCTTCTGCTTGGTAGCAGCCGAGTGAACACAGAGTCTATGGACTACGCCTTTCAGCAGACACCACTATCATGGGCAGCGAGGCAAGGACACGAAGCGGTCGTCAAATCGCTACTCGATGCTTGTCCTGGCATAAATGCTGAACAAAATTCGCTAGCCTGGGCAGCAGAGCGAGGTCATGAGACGGTCGTTAAGCTGCTTCTAGATCATGGCTGGGTCGAGCAAGAAGCCGGAGATTCTTCCTCGGGCCAGACGCCGCTGTGTCTCGCGGCAAAGAAGGGACACGAGGCAATTGTGAAGCTATTACTCGTCAAGGAATGGGCTATGCCGGATCGTAAAGATGAGTCGTTCGGGCAGACGCCACTATCATGGGCTGCGAGAAACGGACACGCAGCAGTCGTTAAGCTACTTATCAGCAGCGGCCGAGTCGATCTAGATGCACATGACAACTCCAGACGGACGCCATTATCATGGGCAGCAAAGCAAGGGCATATAGAAGTTGTCAAGCTATTGCTTGAAAGCGGTCAAATCGACCTCGACACCTACGATAACGATAGACGGACGCCCCTATGGCTGGCTGCAAGAGAAGGGCACGAAGAGGTGGTAAGACTTTTGCTGGAAAGTGGCCTTGTAGATGCAGATGCGCGGGATATCTTTAGACGGACGCCGCTTTCGTGGGCAGCAGAGCGCGGTCAAGATGCCCTGGTGAAGCTGTTGCTTGATAGCGGTCGGGTTGATGTCGACGCGCGGGATGTTTCTGGACGGACGCCGTTGTGGTTGGCGTCGAGGGAGAAACATGCGTCGGTTGTGAAGATGCTACGATGTGCAAAAGGGGTGGGAGTTTAAGTGGTGGCCTTTGATCCTGACGATGGCAAGTCGTCTGCTTTTGGAATCGGTATCATCAAGGGTGAAGTACTTGTTGAGCTCGTCTTGGATAGCTCTTTTGAACGGTCGACTACAATGCTATCAACTACCATAGTCAGATTCCGTTCATCAGCCGAAGTTCATCGACTTGAAGGCTATCCTTCTCCTTTATGAGACGAGAAGGTAAGTGTTAGGGTCGGGACCCTGGTTTTCTACTGACATCAACAAAAACGTGGCATCTGTCTTGTGACAGAGAGAGTTCATCGATTCTTCCATCAACAGAAGGAGGAACTTGGCTCGTATCGATTGTAAGAGGCGGAATCACCGCTAGAGGCATGATTGACGTGCAGGCCAGGACAGGGAAAGACTACGTGTTTTTTGTGTGACTCTTCCCCGGGAAAGACCTCGTCGACTCCCATCGGGGCATGGTCAGCAGCGGCAAAGGACTGAAGCAACAAAAAGGCTCATGTCTTTGATACATCAAAAGCTCCAACAACAAGCCAGAGAGGGCTGAACAGAGAAGATGACGATCCCTACCTTGTTCAACATTGCCCAAGCTGCTTAAACGACCAGGAGAACAGAGACCGCTTTCTTATTGGAGTTTATCGGCTGAATGAGAGCGACTTTAGTTCATCTTGGTTTGATAGTGCGGTAGACGCCGTTGCATGAGATGAGAGTGACTCTCTCATCCTGAGCTCGTTTTCCCTATCCTTGTGTGAGGGACTTTCTGTTTGTGAGGGTAGTATCTATCTAGGTATCCGATGGAGAGGGAGGTCATAGATTCGCAGCCGTTCTCCCTCGTCCTTTGATCCGCACAGTCGAACGAGGGCAAACAATGAAGCCGTTGACGTATGTAAGAAGAAACATGCCAATCATTTCACTGCCTGCTTACCTACCTTCCTACCTATCTACCTAGGTAGGTAGGGAGGGAGGTGTCGAGACACATTGTTGATAGTTAGTCACAGGGCGGCGCCACGTGAGAGTGAGACTGTGAGACAAAGCCCCTCCTCTTCAACGGAGAAAGATAACAAGGCTATCCGTATATAGCCTGTAGTATCCGTAGCAGTATATCATATATCCGTATGTGCTACGTGCTTGGGGTGAATGACCCGCATGAGACCGTCTCTCACTGGCGTCCATCTACCTGCCTATCAAATGTGTCGGCTTCCCGAGCAGAGAATCCCTCGTCCCCGCACTCTGACCCCAGCCTCCCTTTATCCAGTCACATATATACATAGGACGGGGGGAGAAGCTTCGAGTCTGACATAGAAGGGGGAAAAGAGAAGAATGAAACCAATCATGAAGACCAAGGCTTCCGTCGTCAGCTTGGCCCTATGCCTCGCCATGGCCGCCAACGCAACAGAGCAGAGGGCCAGCCGGTTGAGTCCCTTTACTGATGAGTTTGGCCAGTTTGCCCGAGACGCCTTGCACAAGTATCATGTCGCCGGCTTGTCAATTGCCGTCATCGAAGGAGGCCATGTCTTCGCTGAGGTCTCTCTCTCTCTCTCTGTCTCTCTTTCTTACTCTCTCTTCTCTAAAAAACGAGAAGAAGAAAGAAGGTGAAGGTGAAGGAGGAGGAGGAGGAGGCTGACGTTGCTTCCTCACAGGGCTACGGCAACGCGACACTTCCCGATACGCCAGCCAGGCCAGATACATTGTGGTATGTCGGGTCGACGACAAAGGCGCTCGTGGCGGCGGTGCTGGGTCAGCTCATCGACTCCAAGGCCTATCCTGCCCTCCAGCGCGGTTGGAACACGCCCATCTCGTCGGTGATCCGGGACGACTTTGTGTTGCAGGACGATTGGGCGACGGACCATGTTACGCTGCTAGACGCTGCCACGCATCAGTCTGGGCTCACGGCGCACGATGAGAGTCTGCACTACTCGGCCAACAAGTCGAGAGAGACCATCGTGCGCGATACGGTTCGGAACCTGCGCAACCTGCCGATGCATCTGGAGCCTCACAGCGAGTTCCACTACAACAACCAGATGTACACGGCGCTTCAGCACGTCGTGGAGACGCTGACGGGGAAATGGCTCGGCGATCTGCTCAAGGAAATGATCTGGAGCCCGCTGGGGATGAAGTCTTCCTACTTTGACCTCAAGGACGCCCAGGCCGGTCCGGAACACCTCTCGACCGGATACTACTGGCATCCGGACGAAGCCAAGCTCAAGGCAATGCCGCTGATGCCGACGGACCCGATGAACGCCTCAGGCGCCGTCATCTCCACCGTCGTCGACTTTGCCGCCTGGGTCCGCTGCCTGATGGGTCGGACCAAGCCCCTGTCGGAAGCCGTCCACAAGGAGTTGACGAAGCCGCGGATTGTGCAGAACGCCGAGCCTGGCATGGGCACAGACGTCACGTTGTATTCGCCGGGATGGTTCCGGACGACGCTGTACGGCCACGCGGCCTATTGGCACTCGGGATCCGTCGACACGCACGGTGCCTTGATCTACTGGTTCCCGAACCTCGATTACGGCGTCGTCATCTTCGCCAACTACCCGAGTCCCGTGCGTTATGCCCTGATGTGGCGGCTGATCGAGGATAAGCTCCGGATACCCAAGGACAAGCGATTTGACATTGGCGATAAGTCGGTCTTCATATACATGAGCGTGGTGAGGCAGCCCTGCTGATTCCAGTACATAGGATGAGACGAGAGGACGAGACGAAGCGACGAGAGACGAAAAACGCGACCAACATTCTCTTCCCGGATAAACCGAAGACTCCGTTACCGCCCTCGCTTAAGACGCAAGACTTTGTCGGTCGTTATCGCAACGCCGGCTACGGATCCTTTGAGCTGCGGATGGAGAAGCACCCTTCTAACCCGGAGCAGACGATTTTGGTGGCGGACAGGAACGACTTTGAGGTCAGGTATCAGATGAAGCTTCACCACGTCTCGGGGGACTTTTGGGTGGCGTATATCGAGTCGCCTGATCGGGCTCCTGGCCCTAGTGCGTTTTACCGCGCGCAGTTTAACATGGGTAGCGATGGCAAGGTTGTCAGTTTGGCTGTCACCATGTATGATCGGGAGGAGATGGTGCTGGAGGGGGTTGTGGTTTACGAGCGGGTTGGGTGAGGGTGAGAGTGTGTCAAGGTAGTGGTAACATCTTGAGTTGCATGTACGTATGTATGTATGTACGTGGTAGGTAAATAATACACAGGCTGTCGCTTCTATTGTAGATCTGATATGTTGTACGACCTGCCAAGGTTCTTTGCTGAATTGACTTTGTTGTCCAAGAGGTGAGAGGGAGGAGCCCGGCGTCTGTGGAGATGAGATGGAGATGAGATATGTAGATGGTGGGCGAGGGCGCGAGAGATTGTCATCTCGGTTGTGAGTACGGACTAATTGCCATTAAGGTTTGAGACAGTGTGCCCTCAAGAGTCGACCTTGATTAGTCGCGTGCCCGTTGGTCGTTGTGCGCCTCGCCTAAGCCTGCCTACATATGTACTGTCAGACAAGGAGGAGGCGTGCAAATTGCATTGATTGATGTGCTTACCCTCCCAAAACGGAGGGAATTATCGTTATCTTTATATATATAATAAAGACTATCCGTATCTGCCTCTTATACCGTGATGCCCTTATAAATAAGCCTTTATTCTTATATCCTATATATTACCCTAGATATAGCCCTTTTTCCTAATAGGAATTCCGTTTCCTAGGTTACGGAGCCGTTACTATAATAACTATACGCCTTAAGGGATAATAAAAATATACGCCTAACTTACTCTTATCTTAGCCCTCTAATATACCCCCGTAAATACTGCGTATACCGCCTTCTATGCCGGGTAAGTAGTGCCTACTTTTTAGAGGGTATAATTAAGGTTTCTCGCGATAATTAAGGAAAGAGTTAAGGGTTAATTAGTAATAAGGTATATAAGTTAGTTTATTTAGCTTAGAAAGTATTAGATAATAGTCGAGCGGTTATTTTTATAGCTAAGCCCTCGATAGGGCCGGGTTTAATTCCCGGTACCTCCTTAGTATATACTTTTAGGAACTACTATATAAGGGAGGCCCTTAGTTAGGTAGCTTAGCTAGTAGCTATAATAAGGGGATTAAGGGCCCCCTTATTATAGTAAATTAGCTAAACTACTTAGCTAGGGGTCTTTTTTAGTTTAGTCTCGTCGGTAATGCCTTCGGGTATTACTAACCTTTTATCCCTTTTTTTTTTTTTATATATTTTAGTAAGTTTACTATATTACCTTAATAATAAAGAGAGTAACGGATAAGTTAAAAATATTAAAAAGGAAAAGTTTATAGAGAAAACGAAGATATCGCGAATATAGGTTTATAATATTTTAAGGTAATCTCCCCGATTAGAATAGACGATAAAAAAGATAATCCTAGGATAAGGGTATTATTTAACTAATAAGAAAATAATTACGATAGCGATTAGGGAGTAACGAAACGAGTATATATAGCGATTTTAAAGAAGATCGGTCTAGTAATAAAAAAATAATAGTAATCCGGAGTAACGCCCGAGTTATAATTAATAAGGTTAATCGCGGATATATAAGTCCGGATCCGGTATATAAGATAGAGAGTAAATAGGTATAACTACTTATTTTAAACGGCCTTTTAGAGGGTATTTTCTTCCCCTTAGGCTAAGTAAAAAGGGTTAATTAAAGGTATTTTCTTCCCTCTTTTTAACCCTCTTATTAACGTATAGTATAGTAAGGCTAATTTCCTTCTAAAAAGTGCGGAATTTCTCCCCTTAGAGCGGCTTAGTTAGTTTATTTACTATTATACCGAAAGTTTCTATCTAACCGATCTTCGTATAGCCTAACTAAACCTCTTAACGTAACTAGTAAAAGTATATATTAATATAAAGGAGCTTCGTTTTTAGCTTTAAATTCTCCTCCGTAATTAGCCTAATCGTTTAAAGGTTATTATAGTAAATTATAATATCCTATATAGGCTTAAATTATACTTCCTTATAAAGCCTCTCGAAAGCTCTAACTTCCTTAATAACGTAAGAAAGGGTAAGAAATTCTACCTCTATAGATAAAGTTATAATAGTATCCTACTTACCCGATTTAAAAATAACTATACCCCCGAAAACTCGGATAATAAAGCCTTTAGTGCTCTTTCGGTTATAGTTATCCCCGAACGAAGCGTTAGATATAGCTATAATAGCCGAATCGTTACTATCGTAGCTAATTAAGAGGTCTTAAGTATTACGAAGGAATTCTATAACGTAGATTATAGATTATAGATATTAAGGGCCGGGATTTATAAGACCTTATACTAAGCGGCTAATAGCGAACGTAACGTCCGCTCGAGTAATAATTATAGCGTATATTAAGCTACTAATAATAGCCTAATATCGCTTAATCTCTTTAGCTATTACCTCCTCTTCGAAAGGAGGGATCTTCTTAAGTATTATTAGCTAAGGCCGAGTCTTCTTTCCTAAGAGCCCTTTAAATTTCGTTATAACCTTTTAAATATAGGACTTCTAGCTTAGGAATAGACGCCGATTAGCCCTATCCCTAATAACCTTAATATTTAAGAACTAGCGAAGGTTGCCGAGATCCTTAATTTAAAAGGCCTTCTTAATAGCTTATCGAAATTTAGCATATTTATCTATTTAATCTTTCCTAAATAAAGCTATAAGATTATCGATATAGAAAAAAATAATAATCTTTCCGTTCGTTATAATATAAGGGTTTTCTAAAATAGCCTTATAGCCTTATTCCTTTAACTAAGCTATAAGCAGTTTATACTAAAAAAGAGGGGATCGTCGAAAGCTATAAAGAGCCTTCTTTAACCTTTAAGCCTAGCCTAGCTTATTAAAGCCGGGGGGAAGCTTATAATATACTTCCTTATTAAGATCGCTATTATAAAAAGTATTAACGAAGTCGTACTACCGAGCTTTAAGGTTAAAATAGGCCGTTAAGGCTATTAATAATTAGAATATTCGTGCCGCTAGCGTATAAGCGTATATAGATAATTTGTTTAGTAGTTACTTATTTCCGTATATAATAACGCGGGCTTTATACTTCTAAAAGAAGCCTTAAGGGTTAAACTTATAAATAAAGACCTATTTAAGATTAATTAACCGCTACCCTTAGGGCATAGTAGCCGTCGAGATCTCTTTAGTAACTTTATAATCCTCTATCCTTATTAATTTAACCTTTATAGCCTTTAGCTATTATACCTTATCGGGCTTACCGTAAGCCCCTTTATATATAAGAGGGGGCTTCGGCAGATAGTCCTAATAAGGCTTATCTATAAGGGCTTAAGAGAGGATAAAGGCCGAATTCCTTATCTAATTAAGGGAGTTAGGGGTAAGAGGCGTATAAGAGGGCGTTTCCGCCTCTTTTATTAAGGGATCTATAGGTCCGGCGCTAGGATAACCGTTATCCCGCTCTTTAACGCTAGATTAATTAGAAAGGCCGGAAAACGCGTTTTCCGACGTTTCCTAAGTTTAAGAGCTTTTGCCGGATAAATCACGTGCCGGGGGCTCTATATATATATATTATATATATAAGAGAGGCTTAGGGGCCTCTTCTTCTTCTTCTTCTTTACGATCTTTAATAAGAGAGATTTATCGTAGGGCTTCTTCTACCTAAGGAACCGGTAGTTCTTAATAGTCCTAGCCGAAGAAGATCTTCTTATTAAAGGTAATAAAAAAAGTGCTAATTAGGGAGTGCCTTTTTAAGAAGGGCACTTAGATTAGGTATTATAAGGAGGAAGTAATACTAGCTAAGTAGCTAATATAAGCTTTTAGATCGAATTTATTTTAAAGGCCTCTTAATACTTTCCTTATTATAGGAAATGCCTTATAATTATAAGCTTTAATATGCCGTAAGTCTTAAATAAAATAATCTTACGGATAACCCTCCTACTAAAGGTTATAAGTCTTAAGCTAATAGAGCCTTCGTTTAATCGGCTATACGGCTACCCCCCTATTTACCTTACGAGGCGTCCTATTAAGTAAGTAAATAGCTATATATATAGCTATTAGCTATAAGTTATAAGGGAATCCTAACTATATAAGAAGGTATATAGCCGTATAGGTTATAATACCCCCTAATTATTCGGTATAACCGTTTTAGTATATATATGCTAGTAAGGCAAATTAAATATTAATACCTTTAAAAGATATATCCTTACGGAAGGCCTTAGTAAATAGGGCTTTCTTATAATCCGTAAGGATAATCGAGACCTTTAAATTAAAGGATCTCGTAATATAGGCTACGAATTTAACTTATATAATAGGCAGGTTAGTTTTATAAGGGATATTATACCCCCTTCGTTCTCCTATAAGCCTATAAGTAAATAAGGCTAAATAAGCCGATCTATTATAGCTTAATCTTATATAGAATAGGTTAAAAGAGATAATAGCCTAAGGGCGTTAAGGCTATAAGGCTTAATAAAGCACCCGTAATCTCTCCTTTCTAAGCTTAATAGTTATATAGATCTCGTAATTAGTTATTAGGATAGCCTTATTAATACTAACCCCCGGTAACTTACCTAGCGAGGCTTATACCTTAGCTTCTAAATAGCTTATATAGGCGTGCTATAAGTCCTTATCCGTTTTTATAATAAGTTAAGGAACCCGTAAGTTAACTAAAGCTATTAGGGTTAGTTTAATAACCTATAACTAAGGCTGCCTAATCCTCGTAACCGTATAATAAAGAGTCACGTCGTTCCTCGGGTTATAAAGTCGGCCTATAAGGTTATTTTAGGCATAACCTTTTTCTATAAAGACTATTAAAAAGATAAGATTAGTATTAAAATCGGGGTTAAACCTAATATTAGTAAAAGTTATACGATAACCCGTTTCTATTATTAATATAACCGTACCTACCCCTAAGGTAATAACCTTAGTTATAGTAATAGTAAGATCGGCCCGTATATTTAAGTCGAAAATATCGAACTAGTTAAGGGAGTTAAAGATATATATTAAGCACCCCCTATTAAGGAGGACGCTATCTTTTATCTCCGTACCCTTCGAAGCGGGATTCCCTAGGGCTATAAAGATACCTAAGGTTTCCTTATCCCTCCGTTAGCCGGTAATTCCTTTATTTTCCTTTTTCTATTAATTAACTTTCCGTTAAGTTAATTAATTACGGGCTACCTTATCTATAACTTATTAAAGAAAGTTATCGTTAAGATTAATCCGATCTTATAGAAAAGGAGAGATCGAATTAGGGAGAATATAAAAGCACCTTCTTTAGTAATTTTCCTTCCTCTTAAACTTTTAAAGATACTTTTATCTATATTAAGTGCAAACCTAAGCGTTACGCTTTCTAAGGTTATTAGTTAAAGAAGAAGGGGGAGGGGCCTATTTTGCCGGGCGGCTATTTTAATCCTTATTTTATAAGGTATTTACCTTTATCTACTATTTAAGATTATCGTAAATAATAAAGGCTATTTTCTTCTCGATCCGATTAGGCTTAGGGGCCCTATAATTAGCCCTCCTAAACTCTTAAAAAACGTTAATAAATTAAGGAGCTTTTCCGCGGTCTTTATAGTAGATTAAATCGAGGTTATATTATATCGTTTATATAAATAAAGGATACTAATCTCTTACTATATAGATAAAATACTTAATATATACCTTATCGGTAAACTTTACGCTATTTAGTTATAAGTAAATCCGCTAAGCTTAGATTAATTAAGTAACTTAGTTATTAATATCTCCTTTTAAGGGATCCCGTAAGAATAAGTTACGTAACTTATCCTTAGTAAGTTTACGTTTAATAATATTACCGGGCTATATAAGGGTATATAGCGTTACTAATTTCTCCCTTAGTAAAAAGTCCCTTTAAATTAGGGACTAATAGGCTAATAAAAAGCCTACTTAGATAAAAGGATTTATCCCCTTTAATACTTTCCTTATCCGATAATATTCCTTAAGGTTTTCTTAGAAATTTAGAAAAGTAAATATTTTATATTTTTCTTTAAGTAGTTAAAGAGTCTTAGGGTTAGGGGTCTTACTCCTCGTTTAACCTCCTAAGCTTATAGATAGGATTTCCGGTTAATCCGGTTTTATAAAAGTCTCTTATATTTCTAAGTTTATAAAAAACTAGATACTATAGCTTTATACCGTATTTATAATATCTTAATACTAATTAGTCTAATCTTTAAGGTTCTTAAGAATAAAAGTAAGTTTAACTAATATCGTAAAATCTATTATTATATTAGTTATTATATTATTAAAGTTATTAATTATAGTTAAAAATTAATAAATTTAGGGGTTATAAGTCCGCTAAAGAAAGTAATAATAGCCTTATTTTTATAAAGGCTTAATTAATTAAGTAAATTTATAAAATATAAGTTATATAAGCTATAAGAATAGTAGAATTAAACGAATTAGATTAGAGAGTACTAACTAAGCTTATAATTATTAGATAAGGAAAAGGCGTATAAATTATATTAATTAATATACTTACCCTTCTAAAACGAAGGGAATTATCGTTATCTTTATATATATAATAAAGACTATCCGTATCTACCTCTTATATTATAATACCTTTATAAATAAGCCTTTATTCCTATATCCTATATATTGCCTTAGATATAGCCCTTTTTCCTAATAGGAATTCCGTTTCCTAGGTTGCGGAGCCGTTGCTATAATGACTGCACGCCTTAAGGGATGACAAAAACACACGCCTAACCTACTCTTGTCTTAGCCCTCTGACATGTACATATGTATGTATGTACATGGGGAGCCAGCCAGCATGCCTGGAAGGCATCATGTGCATCCATACATACATATGTACATGCATATCCGTGGGTATGTCTTCCACCGTTCCGAGTCGTGATGCTACATACCTGTGGTACGCAGAGAATCCCGTCTGTGCGAAGAGAACGAACGAACCTTCTTTATCAGTTTTATTGAACTAAAAAAGAAAAGGGAACCAGTTCCAACATCCCTCAAACATCCCTCGAACATCCCCCTCCTGTCAAACCAGAGTCCCCTTCCTCCTCCCGCCCCTCCATCAGCGCCATCACGTGTTGACTGCCTTTTGTCTCTCACCCTCTCTCTCTCTCTCTCTCTCTCTCATTCTCTCAGGCTTTCATCTCACCCATACATACATTAGGTACCCCCTGGGAGCCTAGCCCACGCCACAGGTGCCCCATAGCCTGTATAGAGGTATGTACGGATAGCCTTGTAGGCTTAACCCCTGCCGGCTGCTGCCAACCTGTAGCACCTTCAGGCTTCATGCAACTTCCCGGTTCGAGCTAATCCCGCCAGGGGCAAGATCGTCGTCGCGACCATTTTCAGCTTTAAGCCCACTATCTCTCATCTGTCGTCGCGTCTCAACAGAAGAAAGAAGCACGGATGGAAGAAGGAAGGAAAGAAACACACCTTCAACGTTGATTTTTTTTTCCCTCTCTCGCTGCCTCTCTGCCTTTGTTTTAATTCCAAGGAATCTCCTGCCTGTTTGGTCCTTCTTTCTGCATCCTGATCGCTTAGCAGGGGCTGCCTCAGGCCGAAAGGAAAGAGATCTTCTAGCTTCTTCTGCTTCTTCTTCTTCTCTTCCTCTTCCTCATCCTCCTCCTCCTCCTCCTCCTCCTCCTCCTCCTCCTCCTCCTCCTTCACCACCACCACCACCATCACTACCACACCACTTCCTACATATCTTTCCCTTCCGCCGCTCACCGTTCTTTTGTTTCCTTTTTCACTTAAAAGCAGGCTCTTCTTTCTCCCGAGTCTGCAGATCGCCACCGGCTTTCTTCCTCCTTCTCCATCTCCACCCCGGTCTCGTCTCGTCATCTTGAATCCTCTTTCGCGTCGAGGAAAGGGAACAAAAAAAAAAAGCTTCCATGCAGTTCTTCCTTTGACTGTGCAGGCAGATTCCCCGGCCCTTCTCCTCCACCATCTCCACCTCCTCCACCTCGGCCTCGTGCAGTCGTCTTCATTCCTTTCTCGTCCGAGGCGGCGGGGTGAAAGCAGCCACCCGTTTTCTACCTTTCATCTCTACAGCTGCCCAAAGCAGGAACACTCTGCATAGTGCAGGATGAGCGCCCGCGATGAGGACCAGGTCAGGCGCGCGATGCTAGTGAGTTTTCTGCTGTTTTTTTCTTCCTTTCGGCTGGCCGCGTCTTATCTCGCTAACAAAAAAATTTCCCTTTCTCATCTAGGACGATCTCGGCCGCAGTCGCCTCGACATACTTCCTCTAAGCAATAAAGAATTTAACGGCTCGTCTTTTGCGCCCCGGCGTGACGGCAGCGAAAGGAAGTTCGCTCCAGAATTTAGAGTACAACTGAAGAGCAAATGGAACAACGGTAATTTTTCTCTTCTTTTTGCCCACATTAAAACGCCTTCCGCTGACCGCTTCATCAGTATCCTTTGAAGACGAGGAGGCGAGACAGATGGAGGGCCTCGCCAACGATGACGCCCGACCTTGGGCTAGAAAGGCGGCCGATATCCCCGTCAAACCGTACGCCTACATGTGCATATATTTCGTGCCTGCAAGCGATGGCTGACTCTTCACGACAGCGTCCCGTCTCGACCTGCCAAGACTATGGCTCAGCCGACGAAGAAGCAAGCTCCGCCTGCCAAGACGCAAGCTCAGCCGATCAAAAAGACTTCACCCGCCAAGACCCAACCGGTCAAAGCTCAGCCGGTCAAGGCTCAGCCGGCAAAGACTCAGACATCGAAGCTGCAGCCGTCAAAGACTCCGTCGACCAAGTCTTCGACTACCAAGACGCTGCCGTCAGAGGTTCAGCCACCAAAGGTTCGGCAGTCACGAACCCGGCCGAGAAGCAAGAGGCGCAAAAGAGCTAAACGGATGCAGTTTCGACCCGAGTTGACCCAGTCCACCGATCCAAATGAGGACGTCCTTTGCGGAGGCTCCTGTTACTTCTCGAATTCAGCCGACAAAGCAGAGGTCCTAGTTGCGTATGCTCTGTTGATCGACACCAGTGAGGATTCTGCCTTCCTGGCCTTGACCTTACCCGGTGGCGAACGCAAGAAACACAACGTGATCGACATAGAGACGACTATCCAGCAGGAGCACACCTGCGTTGTTACACCCAGGGCAGGAAAAGGCACCTTTAGTTATAGCCTTCGGCTTGACGAATGCGGGCGTAATGCGCCTCAGCTGAAGCGATACTTGGATGCACTTCGCAAGCATGCCGATGTACAGCCTTCTCAGCAGAAAGCAGATGTGCAGCCAGCTCAGCCAGTCATTGACCTGAAACCTCTTCCGCAGCAGGAGATCCAGTCGTCTGCCTTAATGGATCTGATCGATCTCGAGATCGTTCCCCCGGTCGCCAGCGAGCAGCCGACCGAAGAATGTGGATCGGTTTCGACAGTTACCGACGCGGCAGACCAGCTCACTGAGTTCCTGCACCGAATCTTACGCGAGTTGGTCGGATGCGGCCATGGGTCTTGCGAAGACATGGGGCAAGAACTCGAGCAGCGGGCGAAAGTCTACTGGGTCAACATGGGGTTTGCGGAAAGCGAAGTCGACGACCTTCTGGCGTCTCTTCGGGCTATGACCCGGGTGCAGAAGAAGGTCAAGCTCCGCCAGACCGAAGATTCCCGGGCTAGGGAAGCCACTTGCGAGGCTCCCAACACCATTCGCTACAGTGCGGCCGAACTGGAAAGTCTTGTCGGAAACGCGGTGCCGTGCCCAGGAATTCGCGACATTGTAGGCTCCGATACCAGACGCCCACTCCCAGCAATGCCTGCCGACGCGTCGAGAGAAAAGGCTCGCCTGCCCAGCATGTCCAAGTGCAGAGATTGGCTGCTGCGCTCCCCTAGCGTCTCCACGACCGCGAGCGATGTCAAGGAAGCCGTCATCTGGCCCGCGCAAGCTGATCAGATGGCGACTGGTGAGGATAAATTTGGATCGTCTACAAAGGACGTCACCGACGAGGCAGACACGATGCCGGCGCCGACTCTCTCAGTGGCTATTGTTCAGACTCCGACGAGCCGGCCCGCCGTGCAGGTAAACGAACCAGGTCTGGGAACTTCCCGCTGGGCCTCGAAATGAGGTTTTGGAGCGAGCCCATGACTGCGGGCATCAGGAGTCACGGCACGGTGGTATGGAGGGCAGAGGCAATTTTTGTGGTACATGTAGCGTTTTGTGGTCATCAGACGGGTGACCTCACAGACAGCGGACTTGATAGGTCTACGGATGATCGAGGTCATAGACAATAAAACGGCGGGTTCATCGTCGAGGTGATGGGCAATATCGAGGAGGTTCTCCTCAAGACTCATTTGAAGGTGAAAACCCTTAGTCTACAGCAACGATCCGCTGCGAAGACTGCGGAGGGATTCTACATCACAGGATGATGAGAGACAAGGTGATGTTTCTAGAGGTCCAAACTCTGAGACAAGTCATAGAATCTCCTTGTCGATTTGGTAGGGTATGGCGGTAGGCGGGAGACATGGCACAGACGATGACAAAGACAGGGTTTGCAGGAACAGAGCGGACAGACAGAGGGGCATGTTCAGTAAGTGGTAATCAGGACGAGGCATCTAATCTCTGTTGACACCTTTGGTGGTAGACGGTGAGGAGGTGGCGGGTGTCGTGGTCCAATGCCTGGTCGCTGCCATCGGATTTCAGGGTGTCGATGAAGCGCAAGGCTTCGGGGTAGCGACGAAAGAAGTAGAGCTCTTCGACGGCGTGAACGACTTCTTGGAGGGACTGCTTGACGATGGCTGGGTGAAGGGGGAGATTGATTGATTGATAGATCTGGGGAGGGAAGGGAATGGATTTTTTTGTGAGCGCGGTGCTTTGTTTGAGAGAGAGAGGAAAAAGGAAGAGCAGGAGGAAGAGGAAAGGAAAAGGGGAAAGGGGGAGGATACCTGGCCGTTTTCGATCTTGACGCTGTATTGGCGCTTGATGGCTTGGAAGGCTGCTTCTGTTTGGAGGGTGCGGTCTGGTTTTTTGGTGGTGAGGTCTTCGTCGTCGGAGGAGGAGAGGTGGATGTTGAGGATGGCGCTGGGGTCGTCCATTGCCGGGGGAAAATGCTGAGCCTGAGGATGGAATGTTTTCTTTGGGATGACGTAGATTAATTGCGCTCTGAGGATACCACAGAGAAGAGCTTTTTAATTGACGAGCTCGAATTGGGTGTTGATACGGATGAAGTGTGTGAGAGAGAGGTGTAGAGCTTGGTGGTGGGTCGAAATGCGCGTCAGACGGACGGACGGATGGACGGACGGACGATCGGTCAGACGCAAGCCCCCCCGGGCCCTGTTTGACGCTTTATTAGTACCATGGACGGAGATGATGAAATCGTCGGTAGTTTTTTTTTTTTCCTCAAACCCCCCTTGGTTTTAATCCCTCTTTCATCTATCCTCAGCTGGTGAAGCCATTCTCATCAGTTGTTCCTCATCACTCCCATCACTGCAATGGGCGACGAAAAGGTCATCAACAACACAGCCGAGCCGGACTCGAGCAACGATCTACCATCAGACGAGGCCATCAGACGGACGGAAAAATACGTGCTGTTGGACCGCGACGGGCGCACGCACACCTTTCAGAGCCTTTACAGCGGGCATAACGTGGCGCAGCGGGTGTTGGTCGTCTTCGTACGGCATTTTTTCTGCGGAGTAAAATTAAAGCCCATCACTCGTCGATTTCTCTTTCTTCTTCTTCTTCTTCCTTCCTTCAATATGGGTTGAAGAGGCTGACGGACGAGACGCGCGCGGGGAGCAGAATTGTCAAGAGTTTCTACGATCTCTTTCCGATGCGATTACGCCCGAGGCGCTACTCGCTTTGCCGAGCAGTACCTTTATCGTCGTCGTCGGATGTGGCGACCCGGCTCTGATCCAAATGTACGCCGATGCGACCGGTTGTCGGTTCCCGATTTATACGGATCCTAAGGGGTCGCTTTACGATGAGCTTGGCATGGTCAAGACGTTGGCGCTCGGTGATCGGCCTGCTTACATGCGCAAGTCCATGACAAAGGGTATCGTCGATAGTATCGGTCAGGCTTTGCGTTCTGTTCCGTCGGGTTTGGCGCTCAAGTCTGGCGATCATCGGCAGGTTGGTGGCGAGTTCTTGTTCGTTCCCCTTCGTCAGCGGGGTGATACGCCTGCGGTGGACGAGGAGGAGGAGAAGGACGAGGAGATGCCTGAGCCGAAGCGAGTTTCTTGGTGTCATCGGATGCGCACTACGCGAGATCATGCCGAGATTGCTGAGATTATCGACGTCTTGGGTTTGCAGAAGGAGGCTGTTGATGGTGCTGCTGCTTGAACCCCGGTTGCAGATGCATGCAAGGATTTGGAGTTTGGGTTGTCTTGACGTTTTTACGGATGGACTGCTTCGATGCAACCTTGTAACTAACTAGGTAGGTACTGCATAGCATCTTTGCGCCATCTTTCGAGGTTACGACTATTATCACAGCGAATTCCTTGAAAATCAATCGTGCGTCCATTCGTCGTCCTCTTTGCTGCAGACGACCTCGTTCACCGGCAAACGACGAGCGATAATCTCAGCGCCGTTAACGAGATCATTCTCCGTGACGCGAAGATCCGCCTCTTCGAGATCACGAGCGATTCCAGCGCGAACATGTCGCTCACGAAGACGACGACGCGCAACCTCCTCATCCACCTGTACGAACCACAGATCATCGAGTAAAGAAGCGGCGTCGCGCCACACAGGCTCGTCCAGAGCGAGGTAGTTTCCCTCGAGGATGACGACCCGATGCCACGGCTGGACGCTTATGTCTTCGTCCTTGGGATCCTTGATGGCGTGGTCGAACGAGGGCGCCAGAACGGGACTGGGCTCGATGGGAACCCTGCGTAGGGCCGTCATCAGGGTGAGGAACTTGGGCGCGTCGAAGGTGAAGGCTGCGCCGCGGCGGGCGTGGGCCCGGGCTGGGTCGGCCATTGCGGAAAGCGCCGCGCGGGTTAGGTGGAAGCCGTCCATGGGGACGAAGATGGAGACGTCATTGGCGGCCCGGTCGTTGATTTGCTGAGAGACTATCTTGGAGAGCGTCGTCTTGCCTGGGTATCGTGTGCATTATTTACTCGCTTCTTTCAGCATGAAGATGACCCCCCCGAATGAATACGACAAGTCAGAAGCGAATAGAAGAAAATCCGCACCTGAACCCGGGATGCCGGCGATGCCAATGACTTCACAACAAGGAGGGTTTGCGCGTCAGGCTACGCCATTGAAAGAAGAGGGTGGGTTGACCGGGTTTTCTCTGACGTACGCAGGCGCTGGTCCGGAGCCAAGGCTTGGTATTTGGACCAGGTTTTGTCCACGAGCCGCTCAACTTGAGCCTCCATTGTTGAGGAGTTCTTGGAGGTAATGGAGGGGAGAGGGGGGTTGCGATACTTTAATGACGTCATGAGATTACGCCCGGCGGATATGAGATCACGTGACTGACGAACTTGTCTTTTAAGCTTGTCTATCCGTACGAGTACGGAGCATAGCGATTGAAAATAATGGCCAATGCACAGCTTGCTCACCCCAATGACTGCTTCGCAACATTCGTCTGCAAGCGAACAAGAGTCTCTTGCTGCGGGTGGTGGCGCAGGCGTACATAATCCGCATGACTCGGGCGTTTGCGAGTAGGTGGGTTAGGGGTCCAACAGGGCGGGGCAAACGTCTGCTGCTATCCGGATTGCAGCAGGCAGCAAGCTGAACGTGGCGTAGCGCTTGTTGTGGCGCGGCCAGGCTGGTGGGATGGAGTGTGCATACCTACGGATCCGAGGGCATAATTTTTCTACTCCTTCTCTTCGTTTTCCCCACGCTGCCTTGTTTACGCACAGAGATAGGCAAAAGTCGGCCTGAAGATGGCGACTCAAGCTCCCACCGAGGCCCTCAAGGGTCTGAAAGGTGAGGCTATCTCCTTAAACATAAACAGAAGAGGGGCTGACTCCGGGATAGTGGCTGACGATAAGAGCGCGAAGCTTACGACGAGCGGCAACGGTGCCAGCGGCGCGGCAGGCGACGAATCCGAAGACGACTCGGGCGATGAACAAGCTGCCGGCGAAGGCGGAGAAGGAGGAGAGGCGGGAGGCAGCGGCAAGAAAAAGAAGAAGAGAAAGCCTCGTAAGAAGAAGAAGAAGAATGCCCCTACGAGCCAGACGGAGCCTCCGCGGGTTCAGCTCAGCCAGCTTTTCCCTAATGGTAGCTATCCAGCCGGAGAGGAGGTGGAGTACGTGGACGAAAACAGGTACCGCACGACGAACGAGGAGAAGCGTCACCTGGACAATATGAACAGCGACTTCTTGACGGACTACCGCGAGGCGGCGGAGATTCACCGGCAGGTACGACAGTATGCGCAAAAGGTGGTGAAGCCCGGTCAGACGTTGACGTCGATTGCGGAGACGATCGAGGACGGGGTGCGGGCGCTGACGGGCCATGACGGGCTGGCAGAGGGCGACGCGCTCAAGGCGGGCATGGGCTTCCCCTGCGGTCTCAGCCTCAACCACTGCGCGGCACACTACACGCCGAACGCGGGCAACAAGATGGTGCTGCAGCAGGGCGACGTGATGAAGATCGACTTTGGCGTGCACGTCAACGGGCGCATCGTCGACTCGGCCTTTACCATGGCATTCGAACCGCAATACGACAACCTGCTGCAGGCGGTGCGCGCTGCGACCAACGCGGGCATCAGGGAGGCGGGCATCGACGCGCGCGTGGGCGAGATCGGGGCCGTGATCCAGGAGACGATGGAGAGCTTCGAGGTGGAGATTGGCGGCGTCACGTACCCGGTCAAGAGCATCCGCAACCTGACGGGGCACACGATCCTGCCCTACAGCATTCACGGGACCAAGGCGGTGCCGATAGTGAAGAGCAACGACCAGACCAAGATGGAGGAGGGCGACGTGTTTGCCATTGAGACGTTTGGGAGCACGGGCAACGGCTACGTCCGCGACGACGGCGAGGTTTCGCACTACGCACGTAACAGCGACGCGCAGCACGTGGACTTGCGCCTCAGCTCGGCCAAGTCGTTGCTGAGCGTCATCAACAAGAATTTCGGTACGCTGCCGTTTTGCCGCCGCTACCTTGACCGGTTGGGACAGGAGAAGTATCTATTGGGGGTAAGTTTTTTTTTATTTCCTCTTCTCTTTTCTTCCAAGTCGAAGTGAGGTTTTTTCTCTGTGTGTGCTGACGGCGCATCGGGCGCGATAGTTGAACAGTCTCGTCAACAGCGGTATCGTCGAGTCATATCCGCCCTTGTGCGACAAGAAGGGATGCTATACGGCACAATTTGAACATGTGAGTTTTTATTTTTATTTTTTTTTTGCCCTTCCCGTCCTTGTTCCTTTCACCGATCCGTTCGTCGGGTGGGACGGTAGCAGCTGATGTTGGGATGATTGCGTCATAGACAATTCTTATCCGACCGACGGTGAAGGAGGTGATTAGTCGGGGCGAAGACTATTGAAGCATGACGGTTATTTCTACTTCTCTTTGTCTTTAATCTAGAGAAAGAAAGTTGAGGAAGAAGATGGTGTCGATAAGATGGAAGTCGATAGGATGCTTCAGGTTTGGTGAAAAGTCAAGTTGTCAAGTCTCTTAGGCATGGTCTGAGCGGCTGGGTCGCGGCCTCGTGTCGGGCATGTGGATTCCAGGGTGGCGAATGGCATTCCGACATTGACAGTGGGAAGGGTATTCGTGCTGATACGGATCTACATTGATACAGTACGTACTCCGTAGGTGCGGATACAATGCGATGTGAAAAATGCATGTAAGGGATGGATAGTGTGTCTCTCTCTCTGTGTCTGTCTGTGTGTTTGTTTGTTTCTGCTAATGCGAGGATGGAGGGAGAGAAAGAGAGAGACTACAGTCCGTACCATGTTTCCTTTTCCTTCACTCGGAAAGACGGTCTCCGTATCCGTAATCGGTGAGAGAGAATGCAGTGCTGACTGCTGAGGGACCCAAATCAGTTGTTGTCTGTCTTTCCCCCCCCCCCCCCCCCCCTTCCCTTCTCCCTCCCCCCCCCCCCTGTCCTTGTCAGTGTCACTCACTAACTGTAGTGGGTGACCTTCAGGGCCTCGCACGGTCCGAAGATGGGCCATTTTTTTTTCCCTTATCGCCAAGCCGAGGCTCCGCGACTTAATAATCCAGTACTTTTTTTTTTCTTCTCTTTCTCACTGCTTCTGAAACAGCGGCCCGTCATTGGCTGAAGAAGAAGAATCCGGTCTTTTTCCCTTCCCTTTTCTTTCTCGCCACTTCCGAATCTTCCCTTTTCCTTTTTTTTATTGCCTCCGAAAGAGAAAAACCGGTAATCCGACGTCGATTTTTTTTTCTCACGCCCTGCGAATAAATCCTACGGCTCCCCCTTTTTTTCCTTTCTCCTCTCAAGTATAGATTGATTGGATGTGGATTTTCTTTATTATTCCGACGCGATAGACGCGGGGATTCATTTCTTTCTTTCGAGCGCAACGAAAAACGAGCGCGTAAGAAACGACGAGGAGAAAAAAAAAAGGAGAGACGGACACATCAGATCAGACAACCTTTCTTCCTTCGGCTACGCCTGCAAGATGAAGGTCTTTTCCAACGCCGTCACCTTCGATTACTCGTGGGACGAAGTCTCGACGGCAAACTGGCGAAAATACGGTCCTTGGAACAACAAGACGGAACACGTCATCGCCGTCGACACCCTCTCGCGGAGAGTAGACGACGCGACCGGCATCCTCCGCACCGAGCGACTCATCACATGTCGCCAGTCGGCACCGGAGTGGCTCAAGGCCATCATGGGCAGCTCCATGGACGTGAGCTACGTCTACGAGGCAAGCTACGTCGACGCCTCGTCCCGGACCGTCACCATGGTCAGTCAGAACCTGACGTGGAGCAACCTCGTCAGCGTCCAGGAGGAGGTCGTCTACCGACCGCTCGGCGACGGCAGCCAGACGCAGTTCTTGCAGAGCGCGAGGATAACGGCCCTCTGCGGCGGGTGGCAGCGCATAAGGAACAATATCGAGGACACGCTTGTCAATCGCTTCCGTGAGAATGCCCTCAAGGGAAAGGAGGGCTTTGAGCGCGTTCTTGAGATGAGTCGCAAGGTTTTTGCCGAGGAGAAGGAGAGGCAGCAGCGGCTTCAGGCGCAGACGATGTGATTTTTCCCTGGTTCCTTCTTGATGCCCTACTGGTCTTTTTTTCCCTTTTGTGTTTTTTTTTGTCTCGCTCCTTTCACCTGAGGACGGCTTGCGGTGCTGAGGGGTTGGGGGGGAGGGTGGGGAGCATTTACATTTGGCGTGGCGTTCCGGATCAAGATAGATAAAAGCTTCCCTTTTTTTTTGTGTTCCATTTGTCTTCATTCGTTGCTCGCTTCGTCGGGCTCGATGCCGTCCATGTCTGTTGTGTCTTTATCGGGATGGGGAGGGTTGACGATGGCAAAGGTTAGATGATTCACTACCACATAGAGAGGTTAGTTCTTTTTCCCCCAGACGGAGTTGAAAAGACTATGTGTATTTCTTCTCTTCTTTACTTTATTTCCCTTCGTTTCCTCTTGTGACCTCTTCCTCGTCTAGATGCGTCTTGTGGCATGAAGATTGAATCGAGTGGAAAGGGGTTGCGTAGTATGTGCGTACGTCCTAATGTATGTATGAGCATACTGGCGGCGCGTACGGGCTCCGAGGACTTTTACTGCGTATGTAAGTGGTGGAGAGAGATGCGGCTCGTCTTTGAATAGGAGATTTTCTTCAACTTGGGCCTGTTGTGCTGTGATGGAACGGAGAAGATGTGTATGTATGTATGTATGTTGTATGTGTGTCGAAGGGGGGGGGAGGAACTTGAGGAGGAGGGAAAGAAGAGAAGAAGAAGCGCCGACGATGGCTGATGAGGCTGTTTTGGACTGAAGAGTGTGGGGGGAGAGTGGGAGAGGAGTAGATAAGGATTAGACTGGTTTGATTGCTTGCATGTTGGGATTTTGTCTCTGCCTGCGGTGGATATACAGTAGATATGCCCGGGCGTCTGATGGGAGGTCGGTTCCCCTTGGTAGTACCTAGGATGGGTTAGGTGGTAGTGGGTTAGACGTGTGTTAACCCGTCCTTTTACTTACGACTGTTGTATGCAGATGGCAACTGTCGTTGTTTCTAGATGGGGGAGTGTGGTTAAGTGTGTGTTACCCGTCTGTGTGTGTGTGTGTGTGTGGATGGATGGTGGGATGGATGGACGGGATGGATGGGGAGCTTGGCGCATGAAGCTTGGGCTTTTCCTTTCCTGTCATGAGGTTTTTTGTTTCGTTGGCTGAGAGGAAGAGATGGGAGAGAGATGGGAGAGAGACGGGTAAGGGAAATGGAAGTTGCCGCGGGAAGGGTTCTCCAAAGGCGTTGAGTACGTACATATGTATGCATACCTATGCATATATCCATGAGGTTCATCTTTGAGTGTCTTCTTTTGCAACACTGTTTCCATATCTTGATCATTTGGACATCATCATCGAATCGACCTGTTCACTACCGTTGTGTATGTATATACAATGTATAATTTCATCTCGATACGCGCATGCTACCTTGCTAATAACGTCTCGGGGTAATTCTTTTCATCCGACCTGAGCTCAAGTTGCAAGGGTGTGGGAGGGAAAAAATAAAAATAAAAACCTCAGTCAGACCGGCTCATGGGCCCAGGCCTAGGATGGACTTTGCATATCTCTAGTGAAAATAACGTTGGTTTTTTCTTCTTCTTCTTCCATCTTTTTAGGGGAGGGGGAATAAGGATGAGGAGGGGTAAAGGGGGGAAGGGCGTAGGGATCTGGCACTGGGTCTACGGATAACCCCCGCATTATTAGAGTAGAGTACTAGAGATAGACTCTCGACCCGTGCTTGCTTTTCCGGGGAAGAGGAGGAGGAGGAGGAAGTAAGTGAGAGGAGAGAGAGAGAGAGAGAGAGACAGAGACAGAGACAGAGACAGAGAGAGGCGGCGGAGTGAGACAAATCAGGTATCTCCTCGTCTTCGCTTCTTTTTCTCTTCAGCTTCCTTTTCAAGTATCTCATGCCTTGGAAACAGGCTGTAGATACTTATACCTGGGTAGGTATCCAGTTGGGTGGGTGGGTGTGCTTATCGGACGTCGCCGTCTTACATGCCATGTGCAGCTGCATCTATCTGTACCATGTATGCATCACGGGCTGAGCTTGTGTAGGAGGTGGGAAGGTGCTAGGTAGGTAGGTAGGTAGGTAGTTACCTACACACACACACACACACACACACACACACACACACCAGACCCTGGTTAGGAATTAGACTAGGCAGGTACAAAAATTGCTTCCTTCCTTCCTTCTTTCCTTCCTTTCTTCCTTTCATCTACCTTCCCTTGCTCTTCTCTACATACTTCCTTCGTCATCATCATCATCACCATCATCGTCCAAAAAAAGGGTCACACGATGAGCGACATCCACTCCACCAAAAGCCCAGATCTAGAGGCAGAAAAGAGCCAACACCATCTTCACCATCACGACAATTACCACCCCCACCATCACCACCACAACGATGACGACGACAACGACAATGGCCTCGCTCACGTCGGCGTCGAGACCTCGCCCGAGACGTCACTGCATCGTGGCCTGCGCGCGCGACACATCACCATGCTGGCTATAGGCGGCGCTCTCGGCACGGGGCTCATCGTCGGGACGGGAAAGGGCCTTGCTCAGGCTGGGCCGGGGTCGCTTTTCATTGCTTTTACGTTTGTTGGCCTCATCGTCTTCATTGTTCTCGCCGGCATTGGGGAGATGGCTGCTTGGTTGCCGCTTAGTTCGGGGTTTACGGGGTATGCTTCGAGATATTGTCATCCTTCGCTTGGATTTGCTCTTGGCTGGTCGTGAGTTTCTCTCTCTTTTTTTGCCCTTTTCATGCTTCCTTTTTGGAGGTCGGATCCTCTAACGAGACGAATTCGGTTATATACGTAGATATCTGATGAAATATCTCATCGTCACCCCCAACCAGTTGAGTCCCCGTCTCTCACCACTCCCCTCCTTCTTAACTCAACTTCACATCACATCAAAGTCTGACTCGATGGCCTGGAGAAAAGATTAACGGCAGCCTCTCTCGTCTTCCAATTCTGGGTTCCCAGAGAAAGACTCAACCCGGGCGTCCTGGTAGCCATCTTCCTAGTAGCCATCTTCTGCATCAACTACTTCGGAGGCATCACCTTCTTTGGAGAGTTTGAGTTCTGGCTGTCTTCATTCAAGGTCATTGTCGTTCTCGGCATCATCCTCTTTTCCCTCATCCTCGCCTGCGGTGGCGGTCCTACCGGCGACAGGCCCGGTTTCCGCTACTGGACTAATCCCGGCGCCTTCGCCCGTCTTTACGCTCCGGGGGCCGTGGGACAATGGGTCGGCTTCTGGTCCGTCATGACGCTCGCTACTTTCGCCTACCTCGGTGTCGAGCTCTGTGCCGTTACGGCTGCCGAGGCCCAGAATCCGAGACGGTCTGTCCCCAAGGCTATCAAGCTCACCTTTTATCGCATCCTCGTCTTTTACTGTCTCAGCGTTCTGCTTGTCGGCCTACTGGTGCCTTATAACTCGGAGAAGCTCGCTTTTGCCGCCAAGTCGGGCTCGTCTTCGGCTTCGGCCTCGCCTTTCGTCGTGGCTGCTGAGCTTGCTGGCGTCAAGGTTCTGCCGCACATCATCAACGCTTGCATCTGCATCTTCGTCTTCTCGGCAGCCAACTCGGATCTTTACATCGGGAGCCGTACGCTTTATGGCTTGGCCAGCGATGGGGCAGCTCCCGCCATCTTCAAGCGCGTTGATTCTAGGGGCGTTCCCTATCCTGCGTTGATAACATGCACCCTCTTCGCTTGTCTCGCCTTCTTGGTCGTTTCCGACGACAGCAGGGAGATCTTCAACTACTTTGTCAACGTCACGACCGTCTTCGGCTTGCTCGTCTGGTGCTCGCTCCTCGTCGCCTACATCTCCTTCCTGAGGGCCCGTCGCGTGCAGAGCATTCCGGACAGCGCGATGCCGTACGTGGCGCCGCAGGGGCTCTGGGGCTCGTACGGGGCGCTCTTCTTCTGCATCCTCATCACGCTCACCAAGAACTTCACCGTCTTTATTCGGCACGGAGACGGCGGCTTTCAGTTCAAGGACTTTATCACCGGCTACATCGGCATCCCGGTCTACCTCGCCCTCCTGTTCGGACACATGATTGTGACTAAGAGCCGCGGCATCAGGCCGGCCGACGTCGACTTCTTTACGGGCAAGGATCACATCGACGCCGAGGAGAAGGACTTTCTCGAGAAACAGGCCGAGGAGAGGGCTGCGTCGACGGGTTGGGCTAGGTTCTATCACAGATATGTCGCTTGGCTCTTTTAGGGTTGGATTTTGTTCTAGAGTCGGGAATGGAAAGGGGGGAAAGCTGGTGTGTTTTGTGTCGTGTCTTTTTTTGTTATTTGATGCTTCGATATTCCCCCAGACGGCCGTTGAGATGTTGTTACTGTACATACATAGCTATTCATCTCAACTTGGACGTAGTTTGCCATGTGTATATATCAAGTTGTGAGCCATGTGAAGCAGAGGCTCGAGATATTCGGTTGAGGTATGCATTGCATGTATGGATAGATGCATGTGTGTGTGTATGTGTGTATGTATGTATCTGTAGAGAAGAGTCTTGTTTTCATCCATCCGTCTCTGTATTAAGAGGTTACACTGCCCTCTGTCTCTCTTCTGTAAGTGCGTACATACATAGCCATGTGAGAGTTGCATATGTATGTATATCTATGTAGGCTTTTCCTCATCCGTCCCGTTGCAACGGACGTTGGAGGGTGTCAGTGTTACTGACACGTGCCTACCTATTCTTTCCTTTGCCCCGAAAAGAGTCTCAGATCAGATTGATTGGAATGAATCTTGCACCGCCTTACTCGGGTATGTATGTATGTTGCAATGTGGGTGGAGAGTTGGCGGGCTAGATGCGGCCCAGAGACAAGGGGGGGGTTTAAACCGTCCTGTAGATATGGGTTGTGCATGCTTGTATGTATGCTGCGTACATACATACATACATACATACATATGCAAGCATAGGTTTTCTCAAGGTGAAATCTAGTCAGTCATCGGCTTTTGACCCCCTTTTTCTCTCATGCCTTGTTCTTGTTTTTTTCTTTCCCCCCCCCCCCCCCCCCTTTTTGCTTCATACATATAAACTGTAACACGTTGATTCCGTAACAGACGATGACAACAATGTACAAACCTATGTGCTTTCTTTTTTTCTCCCCCCTTTTGCTGAGAAGATCTTCTCTATCTGCATGTATTCGTAAACGCAAATCAATCGTTGCAGAAAGGAAAACAGAGAAAGAAAGAAAGAAAAGCAAAAGGCGGAAATTCGAGTTCCGGCTTTTGAGGCCTGTTCCGTTCGGCATTATGCGTGATGCTCTTTTTTTTTCTGTTTTAGCACGCTGATCATTTGCTTTTTTGAGTTCATCGTCGTTATGGGAGACGTGTGTTGATCGTTTCGGGTCGTGGACTTTTGGTTGGTGGTTTCGTCACTGGCTGCTGGGTAACGTTAACGTAGGGTTGATAAGAGGAATATCTGATGAACTTGGAGAGATGAAGAGAAAAAAAAAACGATGTCATGAGAATATCTTACTCTTCCGTGTCGAGTTGTCAGAATCACAGGAAACTACAGGTTTCATACCCTTCTCTCGGTTGCAGAATCAGACAGAAAAGCCCCTCCACAATCACGTCTTTTTTCCTCTGCTGAAACCTCGCCTTCCCAGACTTGCATTTCATCCCCAGCTGTGTGTGTGTGTGTGTATTTCATCAGCCGCGCTCTCGGTTATGAAGAAAATCCATACATACAACAGCCGATCAGTTGTCGAGTCATGAAAACTGGGTTTCACTGACTAAGATGAAAAACTTCTTTCGAATCTCTGATGCCGATGTTCCGAAAAGGGGGAGAGCGAGTGTAATAGCACTTTTTTTTTGCCGTAGAGAAAAGTCGGGATAATAAGCTTCCCCCTTACTTGTCGGTTACTGTTGGTTTCAGGTGAGGAAGAGATGGAAAACTACAGCTGGATGGGAACTATAGGGAGGAACAACCCTTTGGAGTTGATATAAATATGAGGGGTAGAAGCTCTCTCTTCTACTGCTGCCATCATTCATCCATCACATCCCTCTTCTCTCTCACTCTTACAAAAACACACCTCTCCTCATACAAAGAAAACATCACCATCCATCAATCCTTCACACTCAGTCACAATGAAGACAACAACCATCCTCTCCCTCCTCTTCGCCACCCTCAGCCTCGCCGCACCAACCACCACGACAAGCAAAGGCAAACCAGAGCTCACCAGACGCGAAGCACACCAAGACTCAGCAGCATCAGCAGCCGCCCCCGCAAGCGAAGCCGAGTCCGGAGACGTCGAGGCTGAAGCTTTCGGCGCTGGTGGCTTCGGCGGTTTCGGCGGCGGCGGCGGTGGCTTCGGCGGTGGACGGGGCTTTGGCGGTGGTGGCTTCGGCGGCGGACGGGGATTCGGAGGTGGTGGTTTCGGGGGATTCGCTCGTGTGGCTGATGATGGTGCTAAAGGTGAGATGATTTTCCCCCTTTTTTTTTCCTTTTGCGAAGCGAAACTCCCAACTTGAAAACTCTTGAAGGGGAATCTGACGAGAATTTCATCATGGTATTTAGCCCCGGTAGAGCAGAGAGATACCGCCGTCGTCCTCCCTCGTGGCAAAGGTGAGAGCAGAGGTGTGAAGCAAGTCTACGTCAGTCGAGTCTCGTTACTGAACATGCTTGTTTAGCACTTAAGCATTACTGAGCTTGGCAACGAAAAAAAAAAAGAGAAACACCCCGTTTGGAAACGAGTTTGTGAGACTTTGGGGAAGAGACTGGTTTATGAGTATTCTGAAGCATCATGAATCGTTTAAAAGCGAGGGAGTAATTGAATCGGGATATAATAGATCGATCTAGAGTTGTGTATACAGGGTTTGATAGATCGATCTAGAGGTATAAAATAAAATATACACTGGCAACGGTATCGAGACTGTCATGACTACCTGTTCAGGGCTGTATGAGAGTTGTACACAGCACGTCGAGGCTGCCAAAGTCACGGTGACGGTTTGCAGGAGCAGAAAGAGAAGAAGTGCCACGAAAGCGGCAACGTAGCACCGACGAGGGCGAGGCGATAGCCAAGGCGGCGATGGTGACAAAGACGAGGTTCGAGGGTCGTAGAAGGCGGTACGCGACGACGGATTGGGCACATGATGACCGTAGGTGTGTGTAGGTAGTTGTGTATGCATGTGTGTATCACCTTTCAAAGATTGGATCAAGATAGTAAGGGCTACGGGCATCGTATGATTCACCGTCTATAGCAGCAGATGTCACAGGAAAGGAAAAGACGGCCGAGGTGTATATCTTGATCCCTTTCATATCTATATGTATGACAGGAGAGCCCCGACCGGAGCAGTTGAGGGGAGGGCAAGACAAGCTTTCTCAACATCACCTTCGACTCCTGCCCATCAAGATGGAGACAAAAGACATCTGGCAGACTGTAAAGTCATACTTCGGAGACGGTTATATCCAAGCATCGGCCCCCCTCCGTTTCAACACCCACTGCTGTCACCTGAAGCCATCAAGAGCGAGGAGCGACAGCAAAGCCTACGGGGTGGAAGTCAACGAAGAAACGATGCCCCTTTTCGCTTCCATGGGCACCACCTCGGTACCCCCTTGCACGTGTGGAAGAGTCCGGCATCTTTGCCAATTCATGGACGAGCTGGTCACAACCATGACCGGCCCTCATCCAAACGACTACTCACTTCACACCGGAAAGGACGATTCGTCCATCGAGGAAGCGATCCTATACATCATGCGTGACGCCTTGCAGTGGTGGGTTAACTGGGTCGGAAGCCCGGACGATCACAAGTGGAAAGTCATGTACGTCGCCTTCGCGGCCATATGCGACGACATCATGATCCCCCCCAAAAGACCTCGTCGACGATTCTTTTCGCTTCCTCGGCCACTCTCGTTCAGACCTCCTGCAAGGCCTGCGAGCGGAGAAGGTGGCAGCCGAGGATATCGAATTCATGGACCAATGCCTCCTTCGCCAATACGTCTTTCAATATTTCGAAAAGGCCGATGCTCGACTCCGCCAACTGCTTCTCTCCGACACCGCGCTCATGACCCAGTTCAGAGCCACGACTGCCAATACTCACGGTTGCGCCGTCGCCGTCATGGCCTCGGCTGGCGTCGAATCGATGGGCGTCGTCGACGTCGCCGTCGAGATGGCTTCCGTCTGTAATGCGCTTTCTATGGATATCGCCAAGGAATCGCTGGGTGTCCTCAAGGGGGAGGAGACCGAGTCGGTGGCTGGTGATGATAGGGGAAGGCTTCAGCGTGAGTTGCGTTGGGTGTACGTGAGGTGCATCGAGATGCTTGATGCCTTGCCTGGTGGTCATCATCTGAGGCGCTTTGCGACTTCGGGCTTTCATTTTGTCCTTTTGATGGATAGATATCGTGAGCGTCTTAAGGGGCTTCGCTTTCCTATGTCGACGCTTCTTCTGAGGAGGCTAGAAGATTATAAACGCTGGTAAAGTGTAGGTAAGTAGGTAGGTAGTCAGTCAGCTCTATGTAAGTACGGATATGTTCATTCCCACCCACCAACGACTCCGGTATGATATGCAGTCCCGACTTATGTATACGTCCGTGTGACTGGGTAGGTATCTAGCAAAGGGGGTGAGGGGATAACAAGGTCATCGACAGTCAGCAGCAACGAGGAGCGACATGATGAAGATGGCGTCTGCATTCCTCTGGTTATTTCCATCTCATCCGTTCATCTTCACTCCGAGAGACGAGCACGGAAGAGACTCAGGAGTAAGAGATGGTCGTGATATCGGATCACGTGACCCTCTCCTTCGTGAACGACATGCTTACGAAAGCACAGCGATATAAGAGAGAGATGGAGGAAAAAAAAAACCCCCACCCCCTATTACAAGCAACCTCCTCCTCCCACGCCATAATGCCATCAACGATGCGCAGCCGATGATCAATCCGTCAAGAATCGGATCAAGATGGTGGAAGTCATCTTCATCAGTCCGATCCCCGACTCTGAGGGTTTCTCCTCCTCCTCCTCCTCCTCCTCCTCCTCCTCCTCCTCCTCCTCCTCCTCCTCCTCCACCACCACCACCACCACCACCACCACCACAACCACCACAACCACCACAACCATCACCACAACAACAACCACCGCGGCGCAGCTGGCTGGCCGCAAAAACATCACCAACAACAACATCATCATCATCATCATCGAGGCCACTCGGCAAAAGACAAATCCGCAAGCGCGACAACAGCCGCATCCGAGACGCCTTCGCCGCCGACACAGCAAACATCCAAGCAGCCGTCCAACGCACCCTCCTCAAATGTCCCTACATCCCCTCCCCACGCCGCTACCCAACCCGTCGCGGCACAGCCATCAGCCACCTACAAAGGACAAAAGCCGCCCGCGTCCAGGTAGGCTTCAACGTCGTCGCCCTCCGAGGCTTGGGCTTCCGCGCTCCGAACTGGCGTAAGACGCTGCGGCTGCTGGAGAATATTACGCCGACGGGCGCGGGCGTGCCGCTCATGTCTGCTCTGAGGATCGTGTTGCCGGGGACGGCGGATTTGAATCTCCCGCAGCCTCCGGGGAAAATTGATGTTATGGATTCCACTACTTTGCTCGTCAATCGCATCATTGCTGTTGTCGAGAGTAGCAATCATCCTTCTACTGTGGTGGAGAAGCAGAATCGCACTACCGTCGTTATTCGCGGTAGACGCGATGTCTTGGCTCAGGCTGCCGACGACCTCCTCTCCGCTTGCAAGGATGTCCGCATCTATCATCTCGGTCACGTCTCCGCTACGGATTACGAGACGCGCTGTCTCTGGCCCAAGCCGGACCACGATGATGACGAGTCCTCCTCATCCATCTGGCTTCGCTCCAACGACGACGACAGAATCTGGATCCATAAAGAACCTCCGGAGACCATCTGGATCGATACCCGATACGAGGACGTCCCCAAACCCGTCTCGTGGACGGCCGAAGGCGACTCCTCCTTCGAATCCTACATCACCACCCTCGTCCGAAGCCGCATACCATCCCACCTCGTCACCTCCCTCTATCGCGATAAATCCAAGCCAGCCAGCAAACTCATCGACGTCGAAGCATTCAAGACGCGCCTCATCCTCAAAGCCTTCAAGGACCCGAAAGCCCAGCCGTTCGTCACCCCTCTGTCCCTCAAGACGGCGCTCACCTACATGATCTACCGAGGCGGCCACCGCTCCCAAGCCAACCAGCTCTTCCTCAGAGCCCAGGCAAAAGGTCTCCCCATCGACACAGACCTCTTCAACATCATGATGGTCGGCTACGTAGACAAGTTCGACGTCGCCAGCTTCCACGGCCTCCTCCATCAGATGCAGAACCACATGGTCCACCCGGATGCCACCACCTGGCTCCTCTTCCTCAAGCTACTGCAGAGAGACGAGGAACAGCTCCTGGCGATGTCGTCCATGTTCCGCTACGGCTTCTTCGACGCCCCCTCCATCCGCCGCTGCGTAGCCGCCATCAGGGCGGACCGCGACGCCTACAGCTTCCTCAAGGACTCCGGAGGCGACCTCGGCGGCTTCCTGAACGCACAAGCCGCCCGCTACGGCAGGGACTGGCTCACGACTCCAGCCCTCAACAACGTGCTGAAAGAAGCCTTCCTCCTCAACCGGAAAGACGCCCTCGTCAAGTTCGAAAGGCTCCTCGACGGCAAGGAAAACGACGACAGCTCCCCGCTGAAAGGCTTCCCCCTCCAAACCAGCACCTTCAACCTCGTGCTCGACCAGTGCGCCCAGCAGAGGAACTGGGTCAAGCTCCTCCACCACCTCTCGCAAATGCACCGTCACGACTGCCTCCCCAACGACAAGACGTACCGCATCCTCGTCCCGCTCGCATGCAGGTCCCGCGCCCCCTTCGCCCTCGGCTGCATCTTCTTCTACGCCGTCCTAGAGCGCAATCTAAGAAGATCAGCGCGCAAGACGATGCAATACATCTTTCAAGGCCTTCACCAAGACCCCTTCTGGACAGTCCACAAACCCCGCATCTTCTCCAAGCCAATGGCCAGGGACATCAAGTCCAGTCCCGTCGTCCACGCCAACTCCGCCGTCGCAGCAGCTGAATGGGCCATCCTCTCCCGCTGCCAAGGCTACAGACCAGACCAGCCCCTCCACGAAGCCCTAGCAGCCTGCTGGCGAACGATGGACATTCCCCTGCACAGGATCTACAACGGCGGTCCCCCCCCCCACAGGCCACTGCGCTACTTCTCCGTCCGCCTCCGCGACCCGTCCCGTCAAAGGCGGAGGCTAGTCGTCCACCTAGACGCCTGGTTCTCGTACAGGGACATGGTACGAAGCCACGTCCGCAACGGGGCCAAAGACGACACCCTCTCCGACCCATCCTCTCTAGCACACGTCGACGAAGACAACTCCACAGCCTGGTCGTGGAGGGACTTCAACCCCAAACCCTTCGGTCCCTACCTCGAACAAGTATCGGGCGGAAGGCCGGAAGCCCAAGAGGTCTACCGCCGCATACGAGAAGAGGATACCACCACCACCACCACCACCACCGACCCCGAAACGACTGCCGCCCCGACCGCGACCGACCGGCATGTCGCCAGCCGTCGTCGTCGTCGTCGATATCCCGGCAGACACAGGAGCAGAAGACGAAGACGCGTCTTCTACTTCCTGTCCGGCAACAAGCTGAGGTGTTGGCGCATGAGGCGCTCGAGACAGGTCTTCTGGACTGCCGAGAAGCAGGACCAAGACATCGTCAGGGCGCTTTCCGCCCCGTCACCCCACCTCACGCCCAACATCAAGAGGCCCGAGCAGACAAGACTGTGAATTTCTCTTTATTGGCTGGCTTGGTGGGCAGGCGAAAGCATTCGTGTCTCTTTTTTCTCTCCCTTGAATCCAGTATCGACCACCGGTACACCAAACGTGACTCTCGAGACCAAGGGAACACGCGCGCACACATACACACACACACAGACACACAGACACACACATACACACACACACACATCTTGTCTAGCCGCCATTCCCTTCCGTCGGCGTCCCAAGACCTGTTCCTATTCCTTTCCCTCGCCTGGGTCGAGCATACTGTCAAGTCATGTAGTGCAAGGGAAACAAAGATGCGGGCAACAAAAGGGTGAGGGTCGGAGTCTGGACGGTTGAGGTTGTTTGTGAGAGAGATGGACACTGGTATTTTCGGTCGGGAAAGAATGAGAATGGAGAGAGTACAAGAAATAGCCCGGGGAAGAATGGGAAAGGGCCATCATCTCAAATCAAGACGTGACGCTTAAAGGATCTCCTAGTCCTCGTCCTTGGTCTCCTTGGGCGAACCTGTCTTGGCCTCTCCCTGCTGCTTCGTCGAGGACGAGGACGCGGCTGCGGCCTTGTCGCCGTCTCCGGCCTCGGGCCCAGGAGACTTGACCGCCGGTTGTGTCTCGGCAGCCGTGACCTTGGGCGACGACGGTCCGTCCTTGTCGGGAGGGGGGGAGGCCTTCTTGGACACTTGGCTGTCTAGGTCCTTGTCTTCGTCGGCGTTGTCAAACATCTCGGTGTCGTCCGAGTCGGTGAGGACCTCGGTGCCATCGCCGAGGAAAATGATGCGCCCGCGGGGGCCAGTGCCGAAGCCCTTGCGCTTGTTCTCTCCGTCCATTTCGTAACCACTGTCGCTATCCTCGAAGTTGTGATGGACACCGGGACCACGAAATTCAGCTAGAAATAGGTGGGAAAAGGGGAAAAGAAAAAGAAGAGGAAGAGAAGAAAGATCAGGTCAGCTCATGACGTCTCAGCTTCCGCGGGCGAGGAGCCGGCAACGGAGCTGATCGGGGCCGTACCGTATTCGGGGGGAGCGCAGGGCCCGTCTCCGTTGGCGACTCTTCTCGCAATCTCCTCGTACCACTCCTCCTTCGTCTTTCCGTTGAGGAAGCCGACGATGACCATGGTCATGTTGTCGCAGCCGACGCCGCCGGTCTCGGAGTTGGAGGCCAGGCAGTTGTCCATCATGTTCTCGCAAATCTTGTCCAAGTCTTGTTTGGCGGCGATGCCCCGTCTCACGAACTCGACAACTGCCTGCGAGGATTGGCAGTCCCAGATACCTGAACAGGCGAGCAGTCCCCATCAGCTTGGCCCTTCTTTCTCTCGGTGGGCGGGGCCGTGACTCACCGTCGCAAGCCAAGACGAGAAACTCGTCCTCGGGCGTGAGATCGTGGGTCTCGACGTCGGGGAATGCGGTGACGATCTGACTCTCGGGGGGGAGCTCAGCGGTCTTCTTGAATTCGAAGTCGCCGATGGCGCGTGAGAGGGCGAGATTGCCGTTGACGCGCCCGAAATCGACAAAACCACCAGCCGCAGTGATTCGATTTTTCTCTCCTATCAAAACCACGTCGAGGAAAGAACAGAGTCAAAAGTCAGTCATCTTGTCATTTTCTCGCGTGGTTTTCTGTGCAAGGAAACGGCTGCGAACCTTCGAGCTGAGGTTTGTGATCCTGAGACAGCGGCATGGCGCGTCCTTTGATGCCCAGGACGCCTCTTGAGTCGCCCGCGTTGGCCTGGCGCCCGACGGTCAGCGAGCGATGACCGGAAGGGGTTCGTGGCAGGAACGGCAGCCGCAAGTCTCGGAACGACGACTCACAACGTAGAGTTTATTGTCGACGATTAGGCTGACGCAGGCAGTGCAGCCCGAAACTTCGTCTTCGTACCTGGGATCTGGAGTCGTGCCCGAGTCAGAATGGAGTGGAGAGTGCTGGGGTAGGAGAGGGCGAACCGTTGAGAATAGCTCTGTCGGTGGCGAGAAAGCCATCCTTGAGACCCTGAACGTAGTCTTCCGCCTTGAAACTATCCTGCTTCATAATGATGTTGTGTATGTTGTCGCCGGTAAACTCGGCTACCTTGTCTCCGCCGTGGCCATCGAAGACGCCGAAGAAGGAGCGTTTCGCAGGATGCGGCTTGGGGCTGGGGTTATCGATGGTAGGGAGGCCGAGGTCGAGAACGGCGGTGTGGGAGTCCTCCATGCTGATCCGCCAGCCCTGCATGGCAGAGAGGCCGTAGATGAGTCGATCATCCTCGCCTCTGTCCGAAGTCTGCGGAGGCGGAGAAGCGGGGATAGAGATTAGTTGAATGGTCAATGACGAAATGGCACAAGGTGACGTGAGGCTGGGTGGGGGGTGGGGTGACGTGATTTCCAACGAGTTTTCTCGGGTGTTGGGAAGATGGAGAGGATGATGTCAGGGAAGAAGAGGAGGAAGACGGGAAAAGCCGAGGAAGAGGAGGGTTCATGATGAAGAAAAGCAAAGACGACCGAGGTGATGATGCGAATTCGAAGGAAAGAAAAGAGGGAAGAAGATGGAAAAGAGAGAGAGAAAAAGAGGGCCGGAAAACGAGGATGCCCGATGGCAAAGGGGAGGAGGGTAAAACGAAGGCGAAAAGCGCATCACGCACCTTATCAACAACGGGCTCCGAGAGGGTTTGGCCCATGACGGCAAGACGAGCGGCAGCTGAAGCAAGCCACCGCGAGATGCCGCGAAGGGAAGAGGATCGAGAGGAAGCGGAGGAACGTGGTCTTCGGCGTCGAGGCGTGATGAGAAGAGGAGGAGGAGAAGAAGAAGAAGAGAATGAGGATAGAAGAAGGAGAAGGAAAAAAGAGTCGTGTGCGTGTCGAAGGAGGAGGAGGGTTAAGTGGGTGAGAGAAAGGAAGGAGGGAAAAAAAAAACGTAGAGCGGTACGACGAAAAGCCGCGCGGGAGAGTGTGTGTAGTGTGTATTTTTTTTTCCTTGTCTCCCACCCTTCTGAGGGGTGCTCAAGGTAGTAGTAGTAGTAGTAGTATGTAAAGGAGCGCGTGCATGTAGCAGAAGCCCTTTTTTTTTTCTCTTGGTTTCGATGAGGCAGCAAGTATGTGAAAGAGAGAGAAGAAGGAATTGATGAAAGTAGATTTGATGGAGAGAGAAAATGGGCTCAAGATTTGGGCGGAAGGGGAAGAGAGAAAAAAGAGGAGAGAAGCCGACCGGCAAGGACGGAGGAGATGGAAGCGAATGGAGGAAAAGGGAACGAAGAATATGTAGAGAAGACAAGAAGACAACAGATGAGAAGAGAGAGACAGAGCCCGAGCAAGGTGATGAATGGATGGAAAAGAGGAAGAAGGGAAACGGAAAAATGCACAAACACAAGTCTTGGGACGATGCGATGAGACGATGCGATGAGAGAGAGGAAGAGGTGGGACGGGGTTTATTCTCTTTCACGCTTTGTTCGTCATGCGGTTCCGCGGCCGAAGGGGGAGGGAAGAAAAAAAGTCAAGGGGACTTTGACGAGGCCAGGCCAGTAGTAGAGGTAGTTTAAAACTCGGGCTGACGAAGCAGTCTTTTTTTTTTTTTTTGCCTTGACGGTAGATCTTCGGATAGAAGGGGCTTCTTACTACCCTTCTTACATACTACTAGCAAGTGGGTTAGTAAGTGGCGTTTTTCCCTTTCACTTTATGCTGTGTGGCTTGGAGGATTGGAAGATTAGGTGAAGAGGGGGGGAGGAAGCCTGGAGGAGGCTGGGGGGGAGGAGAGTCTGTGTAAAGGGGAAAAAGGTATGTACAATGTAGCCCCTTATCGTCTGATAGCGCATGACGTGCTACTCTCGTGATGCTGCGATACCCCCGTTTCTTCCCCAGAGCTTATTTCACCCAACTTACTAGTACCTCTGCACTGCATTGAACATACACCTCCCTCTCGTCATCCATCATCACAGCAGCGGTCAATATCATCATAGCTCCTCTATTTATCCACGACACGAGGGGGGGGGAAACACAGAAAGAAAAGAAATTGTCTTTATCCGTACAAATTGCTATCATCCCCTTCTTTTCCCCGCAGCTCGGGCCTCTCTCTCTCTCCGTCGTCATCGAAACAGATGATAGGTAGGCTGTGCCTGTCTCCATCTTTCGCCTCATTACATCAGCAATTTTTCTTTGACCCTCGTCAGTCACCCGTTACTGTTACCTAGTTAGCCACCAAGTAAATCACTCAAAGCCACTTCACGACTCAATCTCATCTCATCCATTAATCAACCCAACAGTCAGTCAAGTCAGTCCATTGATGATATTTTATTTACATCTCCATCTACTACTACTAAGGCTAGATACTCCCACCAACCCTTGAATAACTTGTACATGTATTTATGTAGAGTCATGCTTATTTATCCATCTTCTTCGCCTTCTTCTCGATTACTTCCCCATCCATCCGTCCATCTACCTGCCCATGCATCCTCATCAGATATCATCATCCTTGCCCTCCCCCTGCTTCCTTCCAGTCCATGTACTATATATTCATCGTGGGTAAATTATATAAATGGCAAGGCTGAGAAATTTTCCTTCCATCTCTCCCCTGGTATCTTTCCGATGATGCTCGTCGCCCCAAAAAGGTAAAAGTGAAAAAAAAAAACACTCACTCACTCACTCGTCATACCTATTCACACAAACACCTTGTAGCTCCCGCTCCCCATCGTCGTCGTCGTCTTCCCCAGCGGTAAGGGTCCCCCTCCGTCTTGGCCAAATGACAGGCTCTGACGGCCGGTCCGAGGCCCAATGACCCGCCAGTTTTCCGATGACGAAAAGGAGTCCTCCGTGCACCTGTCGTCTTCAACACCGCCGATCCTCGGCGACTCGTCGTACCACTGCCGCCGCCTGCCGTCGTCGCCCATCAGCGCCCTGTCCGGCCTTCGGAGGGCGGCTGCTGCTTCCGACGCGCTGTCGCCCGCGTCGCTCTCCGCTATCGTCTCCCAATTGGACATGGACCGCTGCGTTCCCCAGTTCCTGCCCAGCGTCGACGGCAGCGCTACCGAGCTCGACGTCTGGATCGAGTGCGCCCCCAGGCTCTGCCTCGTCGGCGACTGACCCGAACGTTTGTAAATGTTGAGCGCCGTGGGCTGGTCGGGCTCCATGGTAGGTATCGTCATGTCCAGGCCCGATCGGAAATCGTGGACGATGGGCTCGTGCAGGGAGTCGACGGTCGGCAGCAGTTGATGCGTCGACTCGGAAAATGTCGTGTCTGACATGTGACTCCCTACCGAGCCGGGTGCTATCGACGCCGCGTCGTCGCCCTCGATGGTGATCCATGATCGCCGGTCGCATTCGGTGCTGTCGACGCTCCTGGCCGTCATCGATCGCCGCCCGTCGTAGGCCTGGGTCCCGGCCGAGAAGCCCGAGTCGAATTCGTCTCCCGGGCCCAGAGTGTCCGAGGACCGCCGTCTCGACGCCGTCTTCATCACCACGGTGGCGCCGCGCGTCGGCTTGTAATGCCGCAGCTTCTCGGCTCGGGCGCCGACGACGGCAGTCTTGTCCATCGTCGTTGAGTCGTGGCTTATGGCCATCGGGTGCGAGATGATGGCCTTGCCACCTTTGCCGCCGGACATGTATGCCTGTCGCCTACGTCTTCGGCGAACGCAGCAGACGAGAAGCATCAGGAGGACGGCGATGAAGATGACGGGGATGATGGTCGCCAGCATAATCTCGCCCGTGCTCAGACGGCTCGGCTCCGACTCCGCCCCGTTCGCCGGGGTTTGGGTGGGCGAACCGGTGCCGGTGGGGTCATTACGCCGAGTGCCGGTGGGCGTCGACGGGGTCGTGGGCCCGGCCGGCACGGTGGTGGAACCGTCGAGGGCCAGGATGGCGACGCCAAACTTTTCCGTCTCCTGGACGTCCGACTTCTTGGACTTGGCGCGGATGGAGACCTGGAAATCGCCCTTGGCCGACTTGGGTACGTGGCCCGAGATTCTGAGGCCGTGGACCTGGAGCCAGTCTTGTTTCGGGTTCGTCGTCAGCTCGACTTGGACGTCATCCGGATGGCGGAAATTCTTGGCGAGGTCGACGTCGATACGGCTGTCCGGTCTGGCCTCCATGTCTTCGACGGTGGACTCGAAGAGGCTGGTGTCGACCTGGACCGTCACCTCGACGTCGAGCGTGTCGGAGAGGGGGTCGTGGAAGCTGACGGTGAAGCTGGTGGAGTGGTCGCCCGGGCCCGGGGTCCCCTCGAGCTTGCCGGTGGTGGGGTCGAGGGCCAGCCAGGGCGGCAGGCGGTCGGTAGTCACGGTCAAGTCACTGGGGGCGATGGGCTTGTCGTCGAGGCGTATGCCGTGCACGAAGCCGTCGTAGGACAGCTTGGAGCCCCAGCTTGCGCGAAGCGATACCACGGGCTGGTCCGTCGTCAGGTTGTGGCTGCCGACGACGATGGCGAAGTTGATGGAGGCGGCGGCGAAGCCGACAATGTCGGAGGCGACCAGGCGAAGGTCGAAGGCCTGGGGAGGCTGGACGAGCGACTTGAAGGGCGGCGTCTTGCCGGAAAAGGTCATGGAGCCGTTGTCGAAGGAGACCCAGGCGGGCAGGGGGCTACCGTCGCCGCTGGTGGCGTAGTGGTTGAGGGGCTTCCCGCCAAAGGTGTCGCGGTCGAAGGTGAATTTGAAGGCGGTGTCGGGATAGGAGAGGACGGAGGAGGGAGCGGAGAACTTGCCGAAGCCGCCAATCTGCTTGGCGATGGGGAGGCGAATGGCGGGAGGAGGATCGCGGGAGACGACGACGGTGGCCTTCATGGTGGTAGGGCCCTGACCGTCAGTCGCGATGATCTCGACGGGCTGACCGACGACGCGGCCCCGCGGGACGTTTGTGTCTCTCGGGGTTCCGTAGAGACGAAGGCCATCGGTGCCTAGCGAGAGCCAGTCGGGATGCTTGCCGAGAGCGTACGAGACGTGATCGGAGTCGGGAGAGGTGAAGGTGAGAGGCGAGAGGGTGAATGAGAAGAATTTTCCGATGCGGGCAGCGGGCGGTAGCTGCGAGTTGAAGGGAAAGGTTATCGCAGGTTGGGCTGCAGCCAGCTGGGCCAGGGTAAAGGCCAAGAGCGCAGCAGCCATGACGGCGGCTCCTCGACGACGACGACGATGGTGAAGTTGGTTTTGACGATGATGGCGACGACGACGACGACGACGATCAAGGGCCGGCCATCCAAGCATGGCCAGGAAGGTTAGGGAATGTCAAGATGAAGAGAGGTCGTGCCAGAGAGACGGGGGTGAAGCGGCAGCCCCCTTCATTCCGCCGTGCTCTCTCATTGTGAGCGGAAGAGGCAGATGGATAGAGGTCGCGTTCCATCGGGGTTGAAGCGACAGACGAAGCATTCCAGAAGGGCCGGATTCCGCGTGAGACACGCGACGACATGTTCTCTTTTGTCCGTACAAGCGGGACAGAGAGACGCGAACGCGTTTGTACAATGGTCGGGTTGAAGGAAAGCATTCCAGAGGTTGGGAAAAACGCCGCTCCCTTTTTTTTCTCCTCAGTGGAGGTGGGTTAGATATGTGGGTGTGTGGGTGAGAGTGAGTGTGTATGTAAGCGGCTGTGATAGGCGAGAGCATGTCAGGGTTCTTTTTTATCTTCTTCTTTCCTTTCCCGTCTCCCTGCGAATGCAATTGTGGAATATAGAATAGCAGAGCCGACGAGATCTATGTATGTATCTATCTATCTTTCTCTATTCTGCTCTTTCTGTTCACTTGCTTATTTGAGAGCGTCCCAGTTTCTATGTGTGTGAGGCGTTGCATACATACATACATACATACATATGGGGAAGCCGGGGTCAGCAGGAGATGGATGGAGATTGAATTCAGCACAAAAAAAGATGGCGTCAAACCGAGCAAAAAGAAATCATGGGAAGCAATCACAGACAAACTGTTCCGTCAACGAATGCATTTCTGCGAGACCGACGAGAGTCTCTTTCATCCGTATGTAGTACATACATACATACATATGTACATACATAGAGAGCTGAAAACGGCACGCCTCCAACCCTCCTCCCCCTTGCTTTGGTGAATGTGGTTCCCGGGCCCCGCGAGATCTGGCATGCGCAGCTATGTACATACATATGTATGTATATACTGTACATATGTACATACATACATACTATCGCAAGCTTCAATAATGCCGAGGGAAAAGGCAAGGGACGGGAAAGGAAGGGAAGGGGGGAGGGAATCATTCGACAAACTAGCAAAAAAAAAAAGTCAAAAGCGGCATATCTGGGGGTGAGGGTGAGACCCTTTTTTTTCTCTTCTCTTGTCTTCTCCGGTGGAAGAAGTGAAGTGAAGAAGACTCTTGGAAGACATGAGATGACGGATTTTTCCTGTTCTGCCGGGCACCGATATACATATGTAGGTATGTATGTATGTATATATGTACATATGTATGTACACACATATGAAGCTGAGAGAGAGATGGAGATGTGAGTAAGAGGAAAAGAACGGTAGGGAGGTGAGAGGAGAGGGGACCCACATTGTCAGATGGTTCACGATGATGATGATGATGATGATGGTGATGATGATGGACGGCCAAAGGAAAAAAGAAATTCCCTCTTCCTTTGCTTTTTCCAAGGCAAGCAGAAGACCCTCTTTTCTTGCCGTCTTTGTCATGGCGCCGCCAAAGATCAAGCCCGCAGCGATCGTCAAGTCCAACAAGCAGCAAGCTTCAATCGCCAAGTCCTAAACAAGCATACCTACCTACCTATACGGATACCCCGTACGCCTACAGACGTATGTATGTATGTATGTACACGATTTCCGCATCGATCGCCGACCGCATATCGCTCCGCCCTGGGAATCGACCATCTTCCCAAGCTAGGTAATCAACGACATTACATAATTGGAAAAGCACCATGAGCGCCGTCTCAAGCCAAGATACAACAACGGCAGATGCCGCCACGATGGCCATAAGCGAGGAATTGACGCCGTTACCGATGCTCAAACAGCCCGGCGTCATAACCATCGATTTCGACGGTCAACTCGACAAGCCACTTCAATTGCACGAGGACGTACGGGCTGGATGCGGTGGACAGACTTGGCCTGCCGGTCTGGTGCTCGCCAAGAACATGCTACGTTATCATCGTCGTGAGCTGAGTGACGCGAGAATGTCAATTACTTTTCCCCCTCCCAAATGTTCCCTCCACTCTACTTGTCCTCCTCCCGGTTCTGACCCTTTTTTCCTCTCTCTCTCTCGGAGCGAAACAGACTCGAACTCGGCGCTGGCGGTGGCTTGGTCGGGCTGGCAGTGGCACTGGGGTGCATGAGCATCACAGCGACGGCGGTCAGGGCGTCGATGCTCCTGACGGACCAAAAGGAGATGCTTAAGCTGATGCAGCGTAACATGCAACTCAACGACGTTGGTGACAAGGCCACAGCCCTTGAACTCAACTGGTGCGGCCTCCGATGATACCTTTTCTCACAACAACAAACTTGCTATACGTGGTCTGACCGGGCAGAACAAACCCCCCCCACTCCTCCAATAAAAAGGGGACAAGACTTGCCGGAGGCTGTGGTGCGGCAGCGGCCCAACGTTGTGCTGGCTGCCGACTGCGTCTACCTAGAGACGGCTTTCCCGCTACTGCTACAAACGGTCGAGGACTTGCTGGCACTGAACAACGAAGCGGTCGTCTACTTTTGCTTCAAGAAGCGGAGGCGCGCCGACATGAAGTTCGTCAAGATGGCCAACAAGGCCTTTATCGTAGAAGAGCTGTTCGATGAAGACCGGCCGCTTTTTCAGAGGCAATCGATCTTTCTCTTGAGCTTCAGACGCAAGGCAGAGGGCATGCGGGCGGGCGCGTGAACCCGGCCCGGATCGGCAACGCGACTTCGGGCATGTCCGTCAGAAGGGAAAACGCCATGGCTTTTTTTTTTTTTTTGCGCTCCTACATAGCGGACGGCAGGATCGAGAAGGCAGAGGGTGAGGCTCGATTTGTCGCGTCTTTGGCGGCTGATGCCAAGCAGGGAGAAGCCGGGGGTGGCGTTTTTGCAGTGTTTTGTTTTGTTGTCTGGCTTGTAGCGACGGTTGGGAGGCGGCGGAGGGCGGCGGAGGCGGTGGCGGCGGCCACGATGGTGACGACGACAACGACGAAGACGACGGCAGCGGGGGCCACGAAGGAGAGAAGACGATGATGACGATGGAGAGGATGCCGCGATGAGGAAAAAAGACGGCAGACGAGGGGGGCGGGGGGGGGGGGGGGGGAAAAAAGGGAGGCACGTGTGGGAGAGACGGACGTTGAGAGGCCGGGCACATATGTATGTATGAATTAGGTATGTGTATGTACGAGTATGTGGGTTTATATGAATGCGGCAAGTATGTATGTATGTATGTATGTATGTATGTATGTATGTATGTATGTATGTGTTCTTGCGTCCGTCAGCCGTACGTATGCAAAACGGGACGACCGACTGGTGAGCGTAAGAAGCAGTTCCGTCATGTCGAGGGAGTTGGGTTGAGAAAAAAAGACGTTGGGCCTTATTTTTTTTTTCAAACGGACAACGGCCGACTAACTGCTAGAAGAACGGTGGTGTGTTCCGGGGGTGGGGGCCACGTCCGGCGCCGTTACCGGTAGACGGCGGGGGCAGCCGACGACGTCGGAGCATGGGGAAGGGAGAAGGGAAGCCTTTTCCAGCCTGAAACGGGGGGAAGGTACGGATAGCAAGGAAGTCGTTGGAGAGAAAGCCAAAGATGGCCTCGTTGCTTTTGTTTTTTTTTTTTCTCACGTTCCCTCGCACCGTTACATCTTCTGTCTGTGTGTGTGTTGTCCACCCATCCCCTCCTTCAGGCACGTCTCTCTACCCATTGGCCGTGTTCCTGAGCTAAGGGGGGGAGGAATAGATTAGCGTAAGCGGTTATGAATGCATGTGGTAATATATTCGACTTGTGAAGTTTTTTTTGTTTTATTTCGCTTGCATTGGTTTAGGGATTACAGGGGAGGGGGTTGGGGGGCTGTTGTTTCGTGAGATGGGATTGATGGGATGGATGATTGGGGGGAGGGAGGGTGTGATTTTTTTTTTTTGTGTGGCTAACGGGATTACCCTGATTTTGTTTTGAAACGAGCTGGGCGAGTAAGGCTTGATGTTAGTGCCTTATGTGTGTGTGTGTGTACGGATATGTGGTAGGTAGTATGCTATGTTTGTTATACAGCTCTGCTTACCATGGTCCATGTATGTATGATGTGTGTACGGAGTATGTACATATGTATGTATGTATAAGAGTGGTTATGCTATGATTATGAATGAGTGAATAACGTAGATTACTACACTGTGCATACACATTTTCTCCCATTTTCTCATACTCCATACCTAGTATCTATATATTGTATATATTCTACTGTTAGTATTCGTCTTTATATCTGTATATAAAAGTAGAAAAAGGGGCAGAGATAGGTAGATAGATGGATAGATAGCAGACACCTTGATAGTCAGTCTGAAGGATAGATGAACGTCTATCCGTAGACTATCCCATCATCCTATCAGATACACAGATATACTCTCACTCTCACTCTCACTCTCACTCTCACTCTCACATGTCTGTATATATGCACGCACTTTCTCACTCCCACCCCAATCCCAACCCAACCCGCAAAGAAAGGACAAGAAAATGCTCGCACGCACGCACCATAATCTGCACCCTATCAAATCAAGGTACCCGTCCATCCCATCCCATCCAACCACCACCTCTACCACCACCTCTCTCTCTCCTCCCGTCCTCTCCTCTCCTCTCTTCACAACTCCTCATCCTCCTCCTCAAGCAAGAAAGAAAAGAAACATAAAAAAAACCCCTCACCCATTTTTCCCATCCCCCTCCACGATTCCCCCAAAAAAGCAACATCAAAATCAGAAACAAACGTAGCCGCCCTCCTTCATAATCGTCGGCGCCTAAAAGAAAAAAAAAAGGGTATCAGCTCAGCTCAGCTCCCATCCCGCTCCGTGCTCGGCTTTTCTCTCCTCGTTAGCTTACGACGACGCGTGTGTGTGTTGTATGTACATATGTACGGATTACGGAGAGGGTTAGCCGTCAGGCACGGACATGGATGGGATGGGATGGGATGGGATGGGGGCAAGCAGGGTAGTCGAGTAGGAAGAAAAAAAAAGAAAGAAAGAATTGATTGTCCTACCCGTTTGTTATATCGTCAGGGGGGTTGTGCTGTGTTGTGTTGTGTGCCTGTGCGTCTGTGTGCCTGTGTGCCTGTGTGTGCCCCTGTGTGTGTGCCTGTGTGTCTGCGTGGCCAGGGGCCGGGGGGGAGAGAAAGGGAAAAGGGGGGGAGGAGGGCATGCACGGTACAACGCATAGGCTTGCAGCAAAGACATGCATCCGCCGCACAGCTTTTTCTTCTCCCTCCCTCCCACTCTCTCTCTCTCTCTCTCTTTTCCTTCCTTCTCTCTCTCTCTTCATCTCTTCCGTCTCTCTCTCTCTCTCTCACCCACACTCTCTCTTCACCGATTCACACTCCTTCACTCCCCCCCCCTTTCCCCTCATCACCAGAATATCTCCCAATCCCCTCCTTCAAAAAGACTCTCCCTCAAGTATAAAAACGGCCAGGTTTTCCGTTTACCGCTGAAGAAAAAGATTCACAGCAACACTCTCACCTATCCCTTCATTTTTCAGCGAGCAGGTCTCTCCTCGCTATTCCAAAATCCACTCCCTTTATAACAAAAAAAAAACAACCCGTGATCAAGAGTCTGTGACTCTTTTCAAAACTGATATATCCCTTCTTTACCGTTGATAAACGAGAGAAAAGAAATCATCGTCAAGAGAAAGACAAAAAAAAAAAATCCCCCCCTTCTTTGGCAAGCAAAACGAACAATCATGAAGTCCATCTCAGCTTTGGCTCTCTTCGCCGTCGTCGGCATCGCCCAACCCCTTCCCTTAGGAGAAGGAGGAGGAGCAGATATCGAAGCTAGAGCGGTGGTGACCAAGACGGCTTGGGTGACGGAGATTCAGTACGTTACCGAGATGATCGACTCCTCCACCACCGTCTGGATCACCGCCAGTCCCGTCCCCGACACCGGCAAGGACGATGCCGAAAAGGTCGTGCAGAACAACTACGCCAAACCGTCCGACGCACCGTCCAAGCCCGATCAATCCCCTCCTCCCCCTCCCCCTCCATCTCACCCACCAGTCGACAAGGCCAAGACGACAGAGGCAGCTTCTCCCCCTCCTCCTTCTCCTCCTCCTCCTCCTCCTCCTCCTTCACCACCAGCTCCCAAGCCCACACCACCTCCATACTCTCCTCCCCCTCCTCCCGCATACTCAGCTCCCGCTCCTCCTCCTCCTCCCCCTCCAGCTCCGAAGCCGCAACCAAAGGCAGAACCGCTCCCCGCAGCGCAATACTCCGAAAGCACCACCAACAGCGGATCCTCAGCCGCCAAGTTCTCCGGCCAGATTACCTACTACACCGTCGGCATGGGCTCCTGCGGCTACGACGACACGGGCAAGGACCAGACCGGCAACATCGTCGCCATCTCAAAGGACAAGATGGGCACCCAGTCCAACGGCAACCCCATGTGCGGCCAGAAGATCAACATCCACGCCAACGGAAAGACTACCCAGGCCACCGTCCGCGACAAGTGCATGGGCTGCGCCGAGAACAACATCGACGTCAATGAGAAGATTTTCAAGGAGCTGTTTGGGAGCCTTGATGGCGGTAGGATGCCCGTCACTTGGTCTTTTGCCTAGTGGAAAGACTCTTCCCCCTCTTTCTTCTTCTTCTTTTTCTTCTTCTTCGTCACTCGCTCTCACGTTCATCAACGTTCAACGAAGTTATGACTCTCTTCTTTCTCTTCTTCAACTTCTTTTTCTTCCCTTCTCCCTCCCCTTTTCCCAAGCGGAGCCGAGTCAACGCCGGCCGCGGCACGGCCCGTTTCTCTTTCGAAGGGGAGGGGGGAGGGAGCATCTTTCGTTTTTTCCAGGGGTCATCCCAGCCTCCCTCTTTTTGTGCCCCCCAAATCAAACCCAGGAGCTGGACTTTCTTCTTCTCACTCTTCACATGAAACAAGGTCAAAAAAAAGAAACAACATCACGATGTGGGAAGTGGCACATGCATGACACCCTCGGCCCTTTTTATATCCTTCATGTAAATACTTTCCAAGCTCTTTTGACGCACGAGTTGGAAGAAAACATATGAGCAAACGAGAAAAATTGCATGTCGGAGAGGGAAAGAAAAAAAGACATACAGATCTGCATCCTGAGACCGTGTTCTGACCCCGTGATGATATTCAATACATGATCAAGTCCGAGACAGAGTAAGCAAGATCAGATCGGTAAACCCGCCTCGAGAGATGGATGTCATTTCGTACTTGTTCAAAGAAAAGAGGCCATAGGGAAGTCGTACATACATCTGTAGCATGGTAGGTTGGTAGGTGAGTTGGTAGGTGAGTAGGCCGATAGACAAGCTCTCGACACTCGACGCCTAGAGAAGACTCAGCAACTCCTCCACATATCGACGCGTATCGACGCCGATGCCCTGCACCAACCCCGAAGCCGCAACCGCATCAGCCGCCCCGACATGATCGCTGGCCCGGCGTATGAGAAAGATCTCCTTGGCTCCGCCCAATAAGCCGTCTCCATCTTCCTGTCCTCCTTCTTCATCCTTTTCTTCTTCTTCTTCTTCTTCTTCTTCCTCCTCCTCCTCTTCATCACAATCACCATGAAGCCGCGTCCAGACGATCCACCAGCCGCGACTCGTCTTAAGAGTCCTCTCAGCCGGCCCCCTCAGCGACCGCGTGGCCGCATGGAGAAGTAGAAGCTGGAGGTGCGTGCTGGCGGCGTCCGCCCGTGACCAAAAGGCGTCGAGCGGAGCCGAATCCGCCTTGAGCTGAAGCTGCTGCTGCTGCTGGTCCGGTATGTTGGGCACGGCCGCCCGCACCGTCAGCGAGTTAGGATCCCAGACGAGGCTGTACAGGCCTCCCGGCGGCTGCGCCGACGACGAGGGACGGTAGCGCGTCGACGCCAGCAGCGGACGCCGCAGCGGCGCCAGCTGGTAGTGCAGAGAGCGGTACATCGTGTCCCACGCGAGCGAGTCGGTGTGCAGCCGGAAGAAAAAGGCCAAGACAAACGGCCGGTTGACGTAGACGACGACCCGGAGCTTGTCGGCCTTGTTGACGTCGTGCGACCGGTCGCCGGACAGCATGCTGCCGATGAGCTGCGACTGCGTGAGCTCGCTGGCCGGGCTGACAAAGTCCTTGACAATCGTGTTCTCCGGTCTCGTGCCGCGTTCGAGCTCGACGTGGACGGTGCGTAGGACCGTTCGCGAGTTGTGCTCGGTCTCGGAACCACTCGATCCTTCACCGTCATCGCTGTGCGACGCCCCCGTTGCCGTCGTCGTCGCCTCCTCCATCTCGCCGGTGAGGCCGATGAGGAAGTGCCCGCTACCTTCGGACGCCGAGACCCGCTTCGGCGGCCCCTCGGCGCTCCTCTCCGACGTCATCGCGCCGGTCAGAGTCCAGTACGAGCCGTAACCGAGCTTCATGTAGCTGAGCATCTTATCCAGCCTGCCGTCCTCGGCATCCTTTTGCCCGCCGTCGCCGCCGCCGCCGCTTGGTACAGGCGCCGCCGTCTTGTTAGTCTCCGCCGGTGCTGACGCCGTCTTGCTAGTCTCCGCCGGTGCTGGCGCCGACGTCTTATCAGTCTCCGCGTCCCCCCTGGCCTTGGCGCGCCGGACCGACGTCGGGCTCTCGATGACGCCGTAAGCATGCTCGCCCCAGGTATAAAGATCTTCCATCCAATGGGTCACGTCGCGCAACGACTTCCTCGACAAGGCGCCGGTACCGAGGAAGATGGCGCCGTCATCAGCAGCCGGCTCGCGACCGGAGCCGAGCCACGGCTGCTGCTCCCCCTCCTGCTCCTGCTCATCAGTGCCAAACTTGGAGACGACGAGGTCAACCAAGCCCTCGATCCTACCGACCAGACCCTCGAGAACCTCGCGCTCTCCACTGCCGCGATCCTCTTCGCCGACACCGAAGCCCAACTCGCCCGAGGCGGCGACGTTGATGGCGCCCAACATGTCCCTGGCAGGGTTCCCGTGCAGCAGCACGTTCCACGTCGAGAGGAAGAGATCCCAGTACCGGCCGAGGAGCGCCATAAACTTCGACCGACGGCAGTGGACGAAGAGGGAGCTGAGAGACGAGCCGTGGTGCATGAGGAAGATGCTATGGGCCCGCAGCAGGTCGGCAAGGAGCAACGAAGCTGGCTTCATCTCGCGCGACGAATACTCCGATCTTTCGGCTGCGGCGGTCGTGGTACCGGTCGGGAGCAGACGAGGAGGTAAAGGTAACTTGGTAAGGTCGATGCTCTACCAGAATTTGAAAAGCTCATGTCAAAACTTGTCTCTTTTCTTTGTCCCGATTCAATCTCTCCTTCACCATCAAACCCAGGAAGCGACCAACAGACGTACGGCCAGAATCCACCAGCCAGGCTCAAGCTCGTGAACGACAACACGAGCGCGCTCGGTATCAATGGCGTCGACGGCAGCACCATCAGCAAAGCCACGGCTAAAGCTAGCCATGCCCTGAGCCAAGCCGATCTGCCGCAGACGTTCGTTCCGCTCTTCCGGTCCGAGGCCGTCGGTCGGACGCATTCGGGCCTTGGCGCGACGACGCCGACGCGACGACGCCGACTGCGTCGTCACCGAGGCGTAGTAGACGATCTGGTCGTCGATCGTCTCGTCCGTGCTGCCCAGAGACGGGTTGTAGATGGCGAGGAAGCCGAGGCGGGCGGGGACGACGGCCCCCGAAGACGAGGCAGCGGCTGAGGCCATCGTCCCGCTGACTATGTGGCCGCGTCGAGATGATGGGCTGCGAAGGCTGTGGAGGCGTCGGAGGAGTGGTAGTTGGAAGAGGAGTAGTAAGGCTAATTAATGCAGCCCGACGCCACGGAGAGGTACAAGCCACGGCACCAGCCACGACTGCATCCACATCAACGTGGGATGTCTCGCCCATACAGAGCTGAATGTCCATGTCGTCTTCATATACGTCTACCTATACATAGAAACCAGCATAAACATCAGTAAATGCATGCATATCAACAATTGCTGTACGTCCGTAGCATCCGAGTCTTTCTGTCTCTCATAAAGAGTCAGTCTATATACATACACCTCTACCAAGTCACCCTCCACCAGCCAGAACAACACCAACCCTCCCCTCCCCAACAAAGACACCACCATCACCATCACAAATCCGACCTCGTCGTCTCCACACCCCAAGGCTCGCTCAGCAAATTCGTCTGCCCCTTGCTATTCTCACAAGTATTCCTACCGCTCAACGGTCCCGGCCCAGGAATCTTGACTGCCTGACCACCCGTAGCGACGGCGCTCTCCTTGAGCGCCTTGAGCAAGTCCACCACAGACTCTGGCGTAAGGTCCTCGTAATACTCGTCGTTGATCTGTATCATCGGCGCGTTGACGCAAGCGCCTAGGCATTCCACCTCGATGAAGGTGAAGAGTCCGTCTGCCGTCGTCTGTCCCTGCTTGATGCCGAGATGTTTGATGATAGCCTCGACAATGACATCCGAGCCGCAACCGCCAAGCTGGCAGGGGGTCTATAATGACAACCCGTCAGCAGCTGCGAGTTTCCATGACGAAATAAACTCTTCCTCCTCCTTTGATAGAGCCAATTGACTCCCTTCCTCTCAGATAAGATGATGGGGGGGAAAGACATACCGTCGTGCAAGCCTGGACGAAATACTTACCCACCGGCGTCCGGTTATACATGGTATAGAACGTAGCCACCTCATACACCCTCATCGGCGGCATCTCAAGCAACCGAGCAACCTCATTCATGACGCTGATGCTAGTGAACCCATGCTGCCGCTGCCCAAGGTCCAGCAACGGCATCACAGCCGCCTTCTTATACTGAGGCGGGTACCGCTTCAAGATCTCAGCCATAATCTTCTCGTTCTCCTCGTTGAACTTGAACGGTATGTTGGGATTATTCTCCGCCGTGTTCCGATGCTGCCGCCTTTGTTCAGCTCTGTCCACCCAGTCGTCGTCTCTTCTCCCACCCTCTGCCCGAGACTAACTAACCACCTGAAGGGCATCGCTCAGCCGCCAGCTCGCACCGGAAAAGGGGCGCATCTGCCTCGCGGGCCGAGAGACGGCCAGCGCGCCTCGACGAAGCAGGGACGGGAAGATTGACGACGCCATGGTCGGATTGGATTGCTGTAGTGGATGGGGGGGGACGAAGCTACCTACGAAGCTCAGCTTGGAAAATAGTTGACGTCAATTGGCCAAACGGCGAAACTTCGCATAATATGTATCAGTTCAAGGTCTATGCTGATGTACTTTTAGCATGTGTGCAGGGCCGCAGGCATTCGCGCGAACAGCTAGCTACCTAGCTCTTTTGCTGTCAAACGATCAGCAGTCTCACCATGGAAGTAGTATCGTGAGAGGGAGGGGGGAAAAAGGCGAAGAGCGATCAGAGATGAGAAGGGAAGCAAAAAACAACATGGTATATGGGAATAACAAGACGCAAAAAACTATCGCCTGTCCTGGGCGAGACTCGAACTCGCGACCTTTGGATTGCCCAATCTTAGGATTGAATCATCGTTATGAGACCAACGCTCTAACCAACTGAGCCACCAAGACGATTGGCTGACAGATCCGAAACTATACGCACCTATGAAGCCTCACTGTCTAAAGCCAGACACCATCGATAGAGTCGAATGTTCATCTCTCAGAACAAAAAGGCAAACAGACTAGATCATAGGCAACTTCAGAACAAAAGCGGATAGAATCAAGAAGGAAAAAAAAAACCATCATCAAACGAGCAAACCCAATTCCATAGGGGAAAGCCAACCCTCCTACGAAACCGGCATCCTCGCAACATCAACCCTCGACTCCGGCAAAGCCAAAGCCCTAGCCCTCTCCGCCCTCTCCTCAGAAACGACAAACTCATCCGGCACGACGACAGCAGCAGACGTCTCCATACCGAGAAGCATATGCGCGACCGCGACAGCGCAACGAGCCGCCACCGGCATCCCATGACCCGAGTAACCAGCACAGATCCAAAGTCCAGCGCTGGAGTCGTTCCGCTCCTCGTCGACGAGTAGAAAGCGACGGGGGACGGCACCGACCCATGGATGGCCGTCTCGAGAATAGCCCATGACGCCGGACCATTCTGCCTCTGCGTCGAGGACATCCTTTTCAGGACCGGATCCACGGGGCCGTAATTTCATGGCCTGCGCCATGGCGCGTCGGAGCCGGTTCCCGATTACGGCGTCGACGTCGTCGTCGTGGCTGACACCGACTCGACCGCCCGGGACGGAACAGCGCTCGCCTCCGAGGATCAGCAGCCCCTTCGTTCCCGGTCTCTGCATCAGGTAGTCGTCCGAGGCCGTCGGTAGCCATGAGTGGCTGTGCTTCAGCCTCTCCGTGTCGTCCGCGGGTGGCCGCAGAGCGCAGACCTGTCCCTGGACCGGCACGATGAGGTCGGCCATGGCGGGCACGAGGTAGGACGTGTAGCCGTTGGTGGCGAGGACGACGTCATGAGCCGATACGGCACCGCGATCCGTCTGGACGATCCACGATGCCCCCGTCCGCTTCAGGCCCAACACCGGCGTCCCCGTCTGCAGGTTCATCCCGTCCGTGTCCAACAGGCTCTCCAAGACGGCGGCCACCAGCTTGTAAGGCCAGCAGGTGGCCGCCACCTTTTGCAACACGGCGCCGACCATGGCCTCGCCGACGCGCAGCTCACGTAGCTCCTCTCTATCCTCCACCAGCACGGCTTTGCCTCGAAGATCAGCCTCCCCTTGGAGCCGCCGGACCTGCGTACGAGCCGCCTCCAGCTCTGCGGCCGTCAAAAGCGCGTGCACGCCACCAACCTCGTCCCAGTCACATGCTATACCTTCTTCTGCCACCAGCTTAGCCAGCATGTCATGCGTGGCCAGCTCGAAGCGAGCCACGGAAGGGGAACTGTTCCATACTCCGGGCTGGCAGTGGCCGCCATTCTGTCCATGGATGGGCGTGTCAGCAAAGTGTGAAGAGGGACGAAGTCGAACTCACCCTCCCAGTAGCCCCCCAACAAGCCTCCCTCGCCTCCAGCATAACCACCCCCTTCCCCCCCTTGACGAGCTCCCTCGCCGCAAAGGCCCCCGTGATGCCGCTGCCCACTACCACCACATCCGCCTCCGCCGGGAGCTCAGCCGTAGTCCGGTGGCCGAGTAGCCTAGCCGATGGCTCGCTGTGCCAAAGGGACCGCGTGCTGTGCACTGACGGTAGCGAGGCCCGCGTCTTGGACAAGTCCTTGAGCGTCATGATCGAAGCTACGGGATATCAATCAGTCTGAAACTGGCTTCCGTTCCACGAGGCTGTCCCGAGCATATAAAGGCCCTTCCTCTTGCCGGCTGATGTAATAATCTAGGTAGGTAGGTAATCGCGTGCGTTACACGCTTCTCATGACCAACATCACCAGCCATCTTACAAGACATCAGATGCCTCCCTCTCCATCAACCGTTCACGAGTTGGAGAAAAATATGGTTCAACATGTATGTACATACAGACCTTCTCCCGCTACCACGACTGTCCCCTTTTTTTTCACTTTAATCTATATCACTTCTTCTTCTTCGTCGTCTTTCTTCTGCTTCTTCTTCGTCTTCTTCTTCCTCTTTTCCCGCCTTCTTCTTGCCCCCAAGCCTTCTCTGTTCCTCTCTCTCTCTCTCTCTCTCTCTCTGTCTAGATAGATATATATAACGGGGGACAACAGCACACTCTTCATCCCCCTCGAGCTACTATTTCATACACGCGTCATAAATAAAAGAGACGCAGCCCTTCTCGCCTTGTTTTCTTCCCCCCGTCATACATAAACCCCGAGCGCCAACCGAGCCGCCGCGCCCGCGTTAGCAATAATAGTATCCACTTCCTCCCAGCGTACAAACAAAAGAAAGCGGGAGAGAGAAGAAGAAAAAAAAGAGGCTCGCTGTGCATGGTCGTACACTCGTATTTGCTGTGCTGCTTTGTCGACTTCCAGCACTCTTCGCTTCCCGGCTCACACGTCCGTCATCTCCGTATCGCTATCGTCCCCAGCGATCGAGACATGAAAGGGCTCCGCCGGACCCCAGTTGCCTTCGTACACAGTAGCCGGCGCGTTTCGGTGCTCCATCACCCACCGCAGGCCGTAGAGGTCGAGCACTTGGTCCACCAGCGGCCGATCGTCCGGAACTTCGGCCGTCAACCACCGAACGATCGAGTCGAGCGAGCTTGGATGAAAGGCCTCGACCATAAAGTCTGGCGGCTCTTGCAGCTCCGACCGCTTGAAGAACCCAAACAGTCGGCCGGTCGTCGGCGATTTTCTCTCCTCGAGTTCGTCGCTGCTGTGACTGGGCGGGTTGCCGGTGGCGTCGCGTTGCGCCTCGATCGAGGGCGTCCACGTCAGGCTCGGCACCTCGGACAGGTCGCCCGACCGCAGGGCGATCCACGTCGGTCCGTTGTCGGGGAGAACGACGTTAGCCGCCGCTTCCAGCGTCATCAGCCCGAGCGAAAAGATGTCGGCCGGCTGTCCGGCCTTGCCGTCGAGCATCTCGGGTGCCATGTACTCGCGGTCGCCCTCGACGTCCACGTCATCGGCGAACGAGGAGCAGAACTGCGCCAGCCCAAAGTCGCCAATCTTGAGCACTCCCTCGAAGCTGATGAGGATGTTGGCCGGCTTCATATCCAGGTGCATGAATCCAGCATCGTGAATCTCCTTGAGACCCTATTTGACGCGAAACATGTCAGCAACGCGCCTCCCGTCGACACCTCTCGCTCCAGCCCCTGGAGGCACTTACCAAACAGAGATCCAACAAGATCTTGAAGATGCGGAAGTCATCCAACCTCCCTCCTCGCCCGATGCTGCCCAAAAATTCCGCCAGGGTTCCCTCCTCGCAGAACTCAGTCTGTATATACAAATGGAAATTGTGCTCCCAGCTGTCGACATATCGCACCACATGCTCGGCCTGCGTCAGCGCCTGAAGGATGGCAACCTCGCGCAGCTTGTCTTCCCGATCCTTGGGACCCATGTACGAGTGGCGGCTCTTTTTGACGGCGTAGACCTGCTGGCCCTTGGTCGGGCTCAGGGACAAGGCGTCGTCACTGGGCGTGACATTGCCGGAGCCCGAGCCGCTGCCGTGCTCCAGCCTGGTGACACGGTAGACCGTCGAGAACTCGCCCTTGCCCACCTGCTCGACCTTGTCGAATCTCGACGAGAGACTGGTGTCGACGTCCAGGTTGCTCATGCGGCCATTGACGGGCGTGACGAAGCTGCTCGTCGACGACCGGAAATCGCGCCCGGCCGTCGGCGTGACGGGTGGAGGCCTGCTGCTCTCGCCTAGACCCTCGGGGGCCTGTGAAATGGTCAGGCGGCTCGTGTCCAGTGGTAGCAAGGTCTCCTGCGGCGTCTGCGGCGTCCTCCGCCCGTCGGCCGAGCCTGCCGCATCGACGGACGCAAACTTGGCGAATGCGTTCTCGGAGCGCGGTATAATCAAGTGTGGGGACTGAGGCGCGAGAGGCGACGGCGCGTTGAGCCCCTTGACGAGCCTCGACCGGCCAAACGACGACCGCGGTGCAAGGCAGGGGGTGGGGGAAGGTTGGCGATCGAGAGCGGCGGCAGCGATGGCGGCTCGTCCGGCGCCTTGGAGCATCGCCTCATCGTCCCGCTCCTTGGGCCGTCCCAGAGGGTTCGACTTGGTCGACGAGAGGTCTTGCCAGGCCGGGCCAGGCTTGGCGCTCGATAGCGGCGGCAGGCAAAAGGTGCGGTTCGCGCTCGGGCTCTCGAGCGACTGCTCGCTGAGATTACTCAGGCTCGGCGAGAGCACGTTCTTGGTCGGCGTGGGCGGCGCGTCGCCGTCCAGCAGGTTGCCGAAGAGTTCGCCGGTCTCGCCAAAGAGCATGCGATCATCGGAATCGACATCAAGGCCGAGTACGCTGCCCCGGCGAGAGTGATTCGGCGCCAAGCCGCGCTGGAAGATGGACAGCCCCTTTCCCGGGGCGCCAAGCGTCTCGGCCCCTCTGCCCGGCGTGCGACCAAAGGGCGTCGAGGGAACGCCGGCGAACGAGTTGCGGTTATGGCCCTTCCTCTTGAGGGCGCTTCCGGCCGGCGGCGGGAAAGTGGCGAAGGGATTCGTGTGCTTCTTGCACGGCGTGTCGGGGGGCGCAATCTTCTTCTCGTCTTCCTCGGGGTTCCTATTGACCTTGGACACCAAGCCGGTGGAATGGAACGCGGCAGTCCAGAGCTGAGAGTGGTTCGGCGTCGCGAGACCCTTGAAGTGCTCGTAGGCGGGTCGCGCAGCGGGCCTGGTGGCGTTGAGGGGAAGTGATCGGGAGAAGGGATGCGGCTTGGCCTTGTCGGCAGCCTTGTCGGCGGCGGACGCGCTGGCAGACGCCTCCTCGTTGAGGCTGTTGCCCGACGTCGAAGTGGTGAGCGTCTTGGAGAGCGGATGGGGCTGGTGGGGACCCTTGGCTTCTGTCGCGTGGATGGAAGGGTGCAGAAGGGTAGGGGCCGTAGAGAAGGGGCTGTCTCTGACGCCTGGGGGTGGCATGAAGTGATCCGTCGAGAGCCGAGGGCGGTGTCGCGCCGGGGTCGACGTTTCGGGCGTCATCTGGGCCAGCTGCCGCTCGCCGGTTCTCCGGCCCAGGGACCCCTTCTCCCCGTGCCGCTGCTGCAGCGTCGACCTCCGGAGCGACGATGAACGCTTGGGCATGTTAGAGACGGGAGACGGCGACGCCAAGAGGTCGCGCTGCCTGGCGACCGACGGGGCTGCGTCTCCCCCGTTGACGTCGGGGGAGCCCGCGAGCTCGTACTCGTCGGACGGCGAGTCTTCGTGTATTTCAAAGTTTTGCGACGCAGCAAGATTGGATCCCAGGTCGTCGTCGAGCTCCTGAGCTTGGCCGATGCTTGAGATACCGTGGAGGCTGCGCCGCTTAGCGACGGGGCTGCCTTGGTTTGGATGGTCGAGGTTCATGGTCGCATCACTGCGCTTGAGCGCGCCCGTCGTCGGCACCATGTAGGGTTCGGTCGAACCGAGCGTGTTCAGAAAGTAGTATTGAGATGCCGCCCCCGACACATCGAGGTGTACGCTGTGGCGGTTTGGCTTGTCGGCGTGCTTGTGTTGAGGGGTCGTCGCGCCGAGAGAGGAGCCGCGGCCGTTCTCCTGGCCGGGTGAGGGCGAACAACGGGGAGCGACGAAGTGAGAGGCGTTGCCCGAGTCGGGAACGTCGTTCAGGGCTCGCTTCAGAGGGCTCTTGGGCGAGTGGCGCGGGCGCGCGAGGGGCCGGGAAGGCGAAGAGGTCTTGGCCGACTTGGCGGAGCGCAGCGACAGCTTTACGCTGGGGCGCAGTGGCGTAAACGTGCACAGAGGGTTGGTGGCGGCAGCTGCGTGGGCAGACGTGACGGCCGGCGGGGCTGTCTGAGGATGCGAGGGCGACAGGGACGGACGTGAGGGCGTGGGGCCGAAGCGTCTCCGGCACGGTGACTGAGGCGAGGCCTGTCGGGAGCTGTCGGAACTTGTTGAGTTTGTGCGCGAGAGAAGCTTGGATGGGGATTTGGAGATGGAGCGTCGTAGGCTGCGGACGGCCGACGTCACGTCCATATGATGGGCGTGGGTCGGCGACGGCAAAGCCAAAGTGCCACCGGCGCTGTGAGAGAAGGACATGGTAAACTTGGGGTGTGAGCCCAAGGAAAAATAGGAGGAATGGAACGCAATACTCGGCTTGGCTGGGGCTATGGCGAGTAGGGGTTAGGGTGGATGACGAGGAATGTAGTCGTTATCCGAGGTAGATTATATACCAGAATGAGATAGTCGTCGTGTTGACCGCTGACCGATTTCCTCCTCCTCCTCCTCCTCTCTCTCTCTCTCTCTTTATGTTCTTCTTCTTCTTCTTTGTGTTCCTTTGACGTCGAGAGGAGGAACAAAGGTTGCCGGGATCGTAGGTAAGCGAGAACAAGGCTGATGGCGTATCGAGGGATGGGGGGGGAAGAGGGAGAGAGACACAGAGAGAGAGACAGAATAGAAGCGGAGATGAAGCTTCGCAGGAGCAGTACAGAATACTGAACCGAACGCTACCTGTTTATGTCGCCGTTGGAAGCTCTCGTCCCATGACTAAGGAGGCAGAAGCCAGCACAGGGCAAGTCGGCAGCGACGGCGCTTAGAACAGCAGGATGCAGGAAGAGGGAAGATTCCAGAGGGGGCAGGCAGGCCCGGGGCGAGCAGGCAGCAAGCAAGTCGACGAGAAGCCTATAATCGACCGAGGTACGGATGCTGGAAGAGGTTCGACAGCTGCTGAGACATATCGCGCGCAAAGAGAGGAAAAGGGAGCTTCTTTTCTTCCTGTTCCCTCGTAAGGTTTTGTGCGCGTCCCCCGTCGAAGTCTTGTCCGGAAAGAAGAGAGGAGGGTGAGGGAGGGGAAGGCAAAAGACGAGATGTGTGGAAAGCTCCGCGCAGCGCCTGCTCTCAGCACATGGTGCGCGAGCGCGCGCGTATGTGTGTGTGGGTGGGTGGGTTGCGTGACTTGTACGACGAGCGATGACGATGACGACGAGGCCGGGACTCAAGCGAAGGTGGACAGCCCAACAGAGACGACAGGGCAAAAGGGGGACGGAGCGAAAAGGCCCCTAGACTGGCTGGTATGTAGATGAAAGAGAAGAAGGGGAAAAAGAGAGAGAGAGAGAGAGGTAAGAAATTTGTCGAGGCGCCTTAATTTTTAGGGTGGAGGTGCCTGGATGTGCCTGGGGGAGGTGCCTGACCGGAGGGTTTTAGGAGAGAGGGGCGGCCGAGGAAGTTCGACGGGCTGGGGCAAGGTAGAGAGAGTCTCCCGTCGCGACTGACTTTGGGGAAGGGAAGGAGAAGCAAGCAGCGCAAGGAGCAGAGGGCAGGGTTGAGGTGACGCATTGTTTACAGCGTTGCCTAAGCTGGCTTAGCGCCCCGCGTCGGTACGCGTCTCACGCGCGGCAGCCGGGGCGCTAATCGCACGCCTCTGCCACCCTTTCTTTTGATTACACACCCTCTTCTCCCTCTAGGCTCTAGCTGCATCAGAGTCAGAACTCTCTCTCTCTCTCTCTGTCTCTCTGTCTCTCACTCACACGCCCACGCACCCTCTCGCTCTCACTCTCACTTTGCATGTATAGCTCCTTTTTTTTTGGTTCTTTCCCCCTCCTCCCCCGTAATTCCGCATGACCCGCTAAGAAACATTGCATACCTACTTTCCCAAACGCAGAGACACAAACGCAAGAGACGTCAATAAGTCGATAACAAACAAGGCCCTTGTTTATGCTTGCCTCTCCTCTCTCTCCCAAACCCCCCCCCCCCCCCCCCCCCCCCCCCCCCCCCCCCCCCCCCCCCCCCCCCCCCCCCCCCCCCCCCCCCCCCCCCCCCCCCCCCCCCCCC
>PDHQ01000024.1:181860-216983 GCA_003339415.1 Ophiocordyceps camponoti-saundersi (nom. inval.) | reverse complement strand
CCGACACCCAACCCCAAGAGCCCCCCATTACCCCACAACAACCCAGCCCCTTGTTTATGCTCGCCCCCCCCCCCCCCCCCCCCCCCCCCCCCCCCCCCCCCTCCTCTCTCCAGGCTCCCCCGCCCGCGGCGTCCCCCGGCTTCCCCCAGTCCCCTAGTTCCCGTCTTCTCAGTCCCCAGGGTCCGGGGTGTCCGTGTCCCCATCACGAACAAGAGAAGTCTCAAGTTCGGATATAGACGGCCCGTAGGTAGGTAGCTTCTCTGGTCCGTCACCGAGACAAGCAACGAAACGTCTTTGGGCATCGTTTTTTTTTCCCTCGCCTCTGTTATTTTTCTTGTCCTTTGCTTTTCTTTTTCTTTTCAGGCTGGAAGGAAAAAGAAAAAAACAAGCTATCCCAAGGTCCGCTGTCAGACAACGAAAGGGCTCTGCCCCACCGCATGGCAGGGCTGGAGACTTGCTTTGCTCGTCATGGTTACATCTCTTGTTGTCTGTTGTATCTATTCGTATTCGTACGGTGACGGCCTGACGACGGGAGGAGGACACACGCAGAGCGGACACACGGCGGCAACCCCGGGCATGTGGGTTGTTGAGGCTCCTTCCTGGTTCGTTGGATCCCAGCTCTGATTGCCTGACTTCGTAATCAAAGTTATCGTGCACAGAGTCCAGTTGGTTTTTAGTCTTGGCCTCCCGTCGGTCCCCTGACTTGGCTCTGCCGTGGCCCGTTCCTGGATGGACCAGATGGATAGACAGATAAGCACGGACGCGCGCGCATCTAGCTCTTGGCGGGCGGTTAAGCACGGCCGCTGAGCCGGTCGCATGGTATTCGCATGATCGTATCCGTCTGGTATCCGTCAATATCTACCTACTAGCACCCCCGTCTGCCTGTCCTGCGGTTACCAGCACCATCTACCATCTATCCGTAGCATCCATCTTCTACCAATCCCTCCCCGCAAGCTTGCGCCGCCGACGGTCCCCGCTAGAATGCTACCGTGGGCCTCTGTTTCGTTTCAAAGAACAATGAGCCCCAGTTCTGAGATTAAGAGGAGCTTCACTTTAAGGCCGTCTTCGTTAATGCGCCCAACCCTTACCCTAGAGCCCATCAGCAACAATGTTGCATCATTGTATGTAGACACAGCTTCACCAAGGGAGTGAGTCTTCATCAATGCGCCTGATCCTTACCCTAGAACCGCCGGGGACGGAGAGACAATGGTGAAGAAGAAGTAGAAGAATAAGAAGAATCTAGACCCGGCCTGTTTGTTATTGTCGAGACCCCTTGTCTTTACTTTGCCCTTGTTCCAAAGCCACCTGAGCCAACTCGGTCACTGTTCCGAACACTTGTAGTATGCATGTGTCAAGCAGGCAAGACGAAACCCAATACTTTCCTCTTCCTCCTCTCTCTCTCTCTCTCTCTCTGGGGCTCTGTCAGTCATAGAGCTCCATCCTCTCCAGGTGGACCAGTCCGGTATGCGGCTGTGACCGCGATTAGCTGGCCAGCTCTTTTTGTTTACTTTCCCACCGTCACCGACTACTCACCGGCGTAAACTGCCGCAGTTTAACTCCGGCCTGGCTGAAGACGGCGGCGGTGGCGCTGTCCATGCTGTAGTCGCGGGTGTAGACGACCTCGGCTATGCCGACTTGGCAGATCTTGATGCTGCACGTCAGGCACGGACAAGTGTCGCAGTAGAGGACGGCGCCAGGGCGGATCCGGTCTCTACCGGCCTCCAGCAACGCGTTTTCCTCGGCGTGGATGCACAGACAGGTGGATAACGCGACGCCGGAGCTATTGTTCGCATCGTTGCAGCGAGGGCAGCCGCCGGATATGCAGTTGCGAAGGCCACGGGGCGTGCCGTTGTAGCCAGTGCTGATGACGCCGTGCTCCTTGCCGACGAGGACGCACCCGACGCGGCGCTTCATGCAGTTGGAGCGCTGAGCGGCCAGCGACGCCAGGGCCATAAAGTACGTGTCCCAACCGGGCCGCAGCCTATCTGGGTTCGTCACATCTAGCTTGCCTAGCGAGGCGTAAAGATGAGCTAGGGATTCCGACGTGTTGAGCAGGCGGACGGTGGCGCGGGATATGAGCGGCTGTTGGCCGGTCGTCGCGTGATAGAGTTGCGCATCGCTGCGAGCGACGAAATGGTCGAGGCTAATTTCGCCGTTGCGCTGCTGGAAGCGTCGCCAACGGACCGAGACGGGCGCGTCTATGGAGAGTAGGAGGAAGAAGGGACGACGGGCGAAGACGTCGGCTACGGCCTCGGACGGTAGATTGGCGATGACGAACCGGTCCTGCCAGCGACGCGTGACGAAGTCTAGCAGCGCCTCAGCCGTGGCGAAGGTCTCCGGATGCGACGGGCCCAGGACGAGCGACGACGACGAGGGCGACAAAGATTGAGGCTGGGCGCCGGGTCGGGCCGTCAGCGCGCTGGCTGTCAAGGCGCCGGCGAAGGCAGTTGGCGATGGCGGGCTGCTGGTGGCCAATTCTGACGGCGGAGAATCTTTGTTTACGTCGCCCTCGTCTTTGTCGTCATCGTCGGGGCCGCGCAGATGCAGCTGCTTGAAGCCATGATGCTCGACCAGGTATCGCGCCACCGTCTTCTTGCCGGAGCAAATGGCTTTTAGTTTTTTCTTTGTGAGCTTTTATTTTCTTCTTCTTCTTGTTCTTCTTCCTCTCCTTTCACGTTGGCTGCCTTGGTAGGGAGGTAGGGAGGCAGGCAGGCAGGCAGGTGTGGGTAATCTCGGCATCTGTCATACTGAGAGTCAAACTTACCTCCGCAGACACCGATTAGCATCTTGTGCCTCGATTTCGGGCGCGATTGGAGGCGTGATTGGAGACGTGATTGGAGGCGTGGTTGGGAGGGGCGTGTGATGGGTGGTGAGGCCCGTAAAGGAGGAGAGGCGTGGTTTGATGAGAGAGGAGCAAGTTGTTCCCTTCCGTGCTATTTTGGGGGCACCTTGATGTCCTCTATTGTTGTTTGCGCCGCTTCCTGCCCCTGCCTGATCAGCTCAACGTTATCTGGACGAGGCCCTGCAGACTGCAGTACGACATGCATGACAGGTTCGCACTGTATCTGACATCTCTCCAACGTCGGTAAAAACCGTAAAAGCGCCTGTCAACTGGCTTCCTCTTGGCTTGCTCTAGGCTGCCTGTAGCCCTGACCGCATGCAAACTCGCACAGTACATGTTTTTTTTTGTCGATCAAGCACACCTGGGTACTACATTGTACGTACATATCCGCCTCACGCCTCAGGCATCTTTCACAACCCAATCTCGTCTGCTTCCTGCTGCCTCAAAAGCAATGTGCTGGGATCATACGCGATTTATAGCATCAGTCGGCCGAAATTACATACATTCTCGTCACAAGCCCAAGACCCTGCCCTTCTCCACTGTTATGCTCCTCCTCGTGACGAACTGATCTCCGTAACCTTTCATCTGATCAGTCGGCGATCAAGGTACTCACGAGCAATTTGAGTATCTATATATATAAAGAGAAAACGCTGGAGACGTTGAGTTGTTGTTGTTGTTGTTGTTGTTGTTGACAACGGAGAGACCCTTCGTATGCATGTTACTGCACATGTCCGTAGGGACTACCCGTACGTACAGTATGTGCGTCTGCATGCAGGCCAAGGTGTGGCTTGTTGTATGTATGTATGCATGTAAAATGCGGCTCAAGTTTCTAATCTTAAAGACGCAAGTATGTAAGTGAGAAGGAAAACTTCCCTCCCTGCTGATTACATGCAGCAACACGGTGGCTTCGACGCTATACATAGGTAGGTAAGTAGGTAGGTGGTAGCGGAGACGAGACGTCAGCCATCGTGGCTAAGAGCTAGATATGTAAGAGCATATCCGTACATAGCATGGCATTAGCCGAACCTTGCATGTAACCTGCAAACGGGGAGTCAGATGAGGCTGGTAAACAGATTGCCCGGGTATCCGTGTTATTGATTTAGCCGCAGCTTGCTCAGAGAATCCCATCTAGAGAGAAGAGGGGATTCTACTCTCATATCTGCTCTTACATATCTAGGGCCGAGGTTCTCGAGGAAAACGGCGACGCCAATGATGTCTTTACCGCACCGTCCTTCTCATCAAGTCCCCTTTGGAATCATTCTGTAGAGTTTTCTTCCTGTATTTTTAGATGTCATGTATAAGATGTAGTCTAGCTGCCTTACGAGGCGTTCTGTCCTGCAGTGTGTGTCTTCGTTCCGGATTGCTTGCCGATACTTGAGTAATATAGTCTTGACTACTCATATAAGACATCGGCGCCGGTTCCGCTGCATCTAGGTACCTACTCGCCCATCACGCGTGATGAACTTCGAATGCTCACTACGGAACACGACGACGGTGCCATGTTCCATATTCTCGTTGAGCGGAGCTTATAGTGCTGATATATGTATATATAGTTGGGGAAGAACTCAAGTCGGCTGATGTGAGGAGAGGCAAGCTATACAAGATAGTGATATAGTGCATGGTGAGCTTTACGTATAACAATATATTCCGTACGCAAGCCATGAAACATCCGTGGTTCCCATTCATCAACTTGCAGTCTCACATTACCAGTGGCTGTTCCATCCACCACGGTGCGGTCACCTCGGCCAAAGACACTTATCAGAGAATGAGACACGGGTTCTTCGAGGCTCACAAATGTCCCATACTTGTGTTCTAGGCTCCTCCTAGCTGTCATCTGCCTTCGTCTCTGACTTACAAGCTGTCAAGTCGCAGACGGCCCTTTGAAGGCTATATTGCCGAGAGACATTCCGACAGATGAATCAAGAGCCACAACCACCGTCGAGTCCATTGTCCATCCTCGATAAAGCAGCTTCCATGCTCACAAACATCTCTCATATCCAAGATGACAACCATCCTTTACAAGAAGCAAGTACCGTGAGGGGGACCATGAGGGAAGAAGCACGCGTTACAGTGATGACGCTGACAATCAGCAAGACTCGAACAACCCGGCGATCCAGGACAAACCCGCGGTCCCGCGCGACGGAACAGTGTCCCAGGGGAGCGGCGAGCGTTCTGCGACACGGAAGCCTCAGACTGACCCTCCACCACAGCCGGCTTCTCCTCCGGGTTCATAAGCTGGTCGATATCGGTGACGAGACGGCCGTCGACGGAAGACTTGGCCACGGCGACGACAGAGTCCGGCACGGGCTTGCCGCTTCGCTCCCACGCGTCTACCTGCTTGGCGGCCAGATCGCGAGCCTGTTGGGGGTCGAGCTGGCGGTAGTCGAGGACTTGGCGGTCCTTGCTAAAGGTTCGGAGGACGCCGTCGGAGCCGAGGGTGAAGACGCTTTCGTCTGTGTACTTCATGCTGTTGGCTACGTCGCTCACGCTGCCGGAGACATAGCGTAGGGTTGAAGCGGTTCCCGCGGGCGAGGCGGAGACCTGGAGGGCGGGTTGGGAGAGTCAGTAAGAAGAAGAGGTTGCTTGCAGAAAAGTCCCTTCCTGAATAGAGTGAAGAGAAGAAGAAGAGACTACATGGTTGGCACTGAAGGGGAAGCTCACCAGAGGCAGTAGAAAGGCCGAGACTTGGCAGAGAAAGGGGATGGAGAGAGTAGACTTCATGGCTCGAGATGGTAAGAGACGGAGTAATTTCTTAATGAAGAAGCTATATGGTGGAATATCGATCTGGTTTCAGTTAAGGACTCCATGATCTAGGACTCATTCTCGTGATATTTATACCCCGTAGATGCTCTTCATCCATAGAGAGCATTCAACATGCAGTCTTGGTGTAAGCGTCAGCATCATGTTTCAGTCACGATAGTAGATGCTCGACCATGATGCAGTAGAACGAGCCCTCAATCGCTAGCCATTCCGATGCCTTGCATCAAGTTACCGTAAAGAGCGAATACCACGCCAAGTAAGCCCTAGAAACAAAACCCCCATCCATCCCGTCATCAACTCTAGCTGCTCCCGACTCTCCATCAAAGTCCCACGTCATGATCTGACCAGATACACGGGTCACGGTCCTCCTCCGCCCTCTCCTCCAACCACTTCCTATTCTCCTTCAGCTTGGCCTCGGCCTCCCTCCGCCTCTCCTCCGACACGACAAGAGGCGGTGGAAGGAGATGCTTATCCGGATGAAACCACTGCTCACGAGGAACGTTCCTACCATCCACACCACGGTAATCAATCTCGTTCTGCCGGTCGAACGGCATGCGGTCAAGCATCGCCTTGATCAGCGGGGGTGACAGCGCGACGGCATCGACAACTTGGCGATCGGCGGTCAGGGAGCGAAGGATGCCATCCTTGCCGAGGGATAAAACTCCAAGCAATGTAACGTCGTGCTTGATGCCTTTGAGTATCTTGCTGAGTTCCTTCTGATGCTGGCTGACTTGTGCTTGACTGTCGGGAGGAGGGACTCGATTCTCCGCGGACGAGTCTTGAGGCGAAACTCCAGTTGTCGCCTCCATTGTTCGTATAGTCGCTAGGAAGCTTGTGGTTGATTGCTTTTGTAAGATGATGCGAGCACTTGTTTGGACTCGGGCATGAGAAACGAAAGTAAGGGTTACATACCCGTATGAGTTAGAGTCCGCGGGTTGACAGAAGTCGTAGGAGAAGCCAAGTCATATCTTACAGTCACGAATCTTATAGCGAGTGCCTAAGAACTAGTCTGGAAATGGCTGGTACACAGCAGTCGGTCATGCTGTGTAGCATCAGCTTCAACAGTCGAGTTCTCAACTCGGCGATCTACAGATGACTGCAGCCTCGATAGAAGGGGGGGAGAGATTTTTGTTCTGCCAAGTTTCGAAGAGACGGTAACGACGAGAGATTGCCTACGTCAAATGTCAGCGATCTGCAGCTGACTGCAGCCGCGTGAGAGAGAGAGAGAGATGCTGTGCCTTGTTCAGTTGAGATTCCGCGAATAGCGTCTGCAGGTCTGGGCCCTTGGGAGAAGCGGGGTTGCCATGACATGGCATATATCCTCCAAGCTTCGAGGTGGATAAACTCTTCATCCTAGTTGAGAGTTCTTTCAACTGCTGACTTACCCTTTGATGCTTTCATTTCTTCAGATCTTCTGTAGCATCAACCTGAAGCCCCCTTATAGTGAACCTCTCGCCAAATGTTTGACAAACAGTTCACGAGGAGACGGGTTTACTGGACCTCAAGAATAATCCAGTAGACCAATAGCATGTTCGACAGTTCTCTCTCTCTCTCCGCAAATCACTTTCACACCACAACGCCCACGTGGCCAGCAGATATAAACCTCGGTGATCCTCCTCCAAGTATAACAGCGTGTTTATAACATACACGCTGTATCATCTATTCTTTCAGCGCGTATCGCACCTTTCTCCAGTTCAGCTCCGCTCCTTTTCGATCCATGAAAACTTCTCGAAGCCGTCCTGAAACACTTCCAAGCGTCTTCCAAGCATCCAAATGACTCCCTATCAAGGTCACGAGAAAGGACACACAAGACAATGTTGCAGAGTCTGCTTCCACATACATATCGTTGATCCGCTGAAGCATATCCCAGACGTGTTTCCATGTTCGTTTCAGGACCTATAGGGCGTCTATGGTATTACAGGCTGTATACCTCCGACACAAAGCACAAGGAAGAGGGGAGAGAGGAGGGCACAAGATAATCACGCAGAGGAGAGGGGGAAAGGGGTTATCAGAAGAGCCTCATCTCAGGAGTTGAGTTGCAAAGGAGGCAGCATAACCCATAAACATCTCTCAGCTCCGAGAGCATGTTTCCTATAGTTGAGCAATTATATTCTTTCCCTCGAAGACGTTGTGGGTTCTTCATGGCAAGGATGATTTCGTATCAGATGACTTGAAGCAGCATCTACCAGCTGCTGAGTAGACAGCATGGATAGGATCATCTGGTTACGGCCCTAGTTCAGATAAATCCCTTACACAACGGCTGTGATACTTGTCACTCATTGATACCTGCTACACGAGCATAGTCATGGTTGGGAGAATGACTCGCCCTTTGCTGGAGAGAATTACGTTTATCCCGCACATGTCCACTCGTCCCGTCTATATAGACCTCTGGACCTCTGGACCTCAGCTGTGACGTGAAGAACATGTTCGTCTGCCACTTTTAATCGTCCTCTAGTCTTACCTTGTCTCTCTCGAGAACCACCACGCATCAAACATCGACACATCATGCTTCGCCTCTCAGCTGCAATCATCTTCTCCCGTACGTCTAAGCCAGCTTCATAACAGTGCTCTTTTCGCAGCGCAGCAGTCTGACCTTGTCGTGAGCTAGTTGCCGCCGCCGCCGTCGCCCAAGTCGCAGCCCCGACGGCCGTACAGCCCAACGCCGTCCCGGCACTACCGTCCGGGCTACCGACACCGACGCCCGTGACGGACCCCGTTCAGGAACGGATCGAAGAATTGGAGGATCTCCAAGCTGGGAAGGAGGAAAATGCGAGAGAAGCGGACGAAGCTGGTAACCCAGGGCTGGGCAATGCTCTGAGGGCGCAGCAGACCGGTGCCCTTGAACAGCAGAAACAAGCTCTGATAAGGGCACAAGGGGCGGGGAATAATAACAACGGTCAGGGCAACGTTGGGCAAAACAACGTCGGCCAGGTCGGCAATGGACAGGCAAGCCAGGGCCAGGCAAATAACGGCCAGCTCGGTAACGTGCAGAACCCCGCTGGGCAAGCCGGCAACAGGCAAATCAACGCTGGACAACCCGGCGCCGCTCAGCCTGGCGCTGTGCAAAACCCCGCTGGGCAAGCCGGCAACAGGCAAGCCAACGCTGGACAACCCGGCGCCGCTCGGCCCGGTGCCGCTCAACCTGGCGCAGTTCAGCCCGGTGCCGCTCAGCCCGGCGCCGCTCAGCCCGGCGCAGTTCAGCCCGGCGCCGCTCAGCCCGGCGCAGTTCAGCCCGGTGCCGCTCAGCCCGGTGCCATCCAGCCGGGCGCCGCTCTGCCCGGCGCTGGGCAGGCTGGAAACAGGCAAAACAACGTTGCTCAGCCCGGGGCCGTTCAGCCCGGTGCTGGGCAGGCAGGCGCTGGGCAGGCCGGCAACAGGCAGAACCCGGCTGGACAGATCGGCGGCAACAGGCCGCTCAACAAGTAGTGACGCACTTACCCGGTCTAGCAGTATTAGGCGGCAGCGACCCCTTTACTGAGCTAAAGGTTGAGGTACGTCTGTGAATAGATGTGAATAGAATCAAGCCGGGAAGAACGATGTCTGCCTGCTTCACCATCTCAGCCGCGGTTCCTTGCACTTGTAGTAGAAGATAAAGCTTAGAGCGGTCATTATACTTGTAGATGGTAGGAGCTGCTTTGTTATGACGACTTTCTTGCGTCTCAACGACGGTTGCAAGGTTGGTGCCTCTGTAGATGCATGCCGGTCCGAGAACCTCGGCATTGCTCTCAATACCAGCCGTTCTTCGACACACATGAAAGGAGGCACGTGTCACTCGAAGCTCAGGAAACCAGAGATTCCACAGCCTCTTCATCAATCCATCTACCTAGAAAGGTAATCGAAGGCTTTTCGGATCGGGGAGAGAGGCCTCGAGTCGGGTGGTGTGCCGGATCTTCAACAAGCCTTAGCTTCGTGACGTGCATATGCTTACATACAAATACAGCCTACCTGGGTAACGAACAAGCTGTCGAGCAAGATTGAGTTGCATTAGAGAAGAAAGTCGACTAGACGCGATGAGCAGAGTTATGCAATGCCATCATTTCCATTGTCGACGCTATCAATATGAAAATGTCGTCACTTTTTAGGCCCTTGGCGGCATCACAGCTGTGGCTGCTGACAAGGCGCCTTGTGCATACATATGTATAAGCCACAAGCACGAGGCGTCCTCTCAGCAAATGCAAGGTAATCACGTGTCGCCCCCCAACTTCATCCTCACCACCCACCACTCATCACTCCCTCAAGGCCTCGACCACCTCGCATTCCCCGCCAACCATCCATCTCAGCCTCGAGTGTGGAAAAAAAAAAAGAAAGGCAGACATCACCCGCCTCCTACCAAGCATGCCACGCGCAATCCGAGGTACCGACCACAATCTCCAACCTCACGAACCAACCCCTCAAGACAAGGACGTCAAGTAACTAACAAGGCCGAAAACAGGAGTGCTCATCGAATGCGACCCGTCCATCAAGTCCATCATCGTCAACATAGACAGCGCAAACCATGACTTCATCATCGAAGACTTGGACGAGGAAAGAGTCGTCGTTAAGGAGAATATGGTAGCCTTGCTGAAGCAGAAACTCGAAGACGTACGGATACGCCTTGCCAAATCCCCCCCCCTCTACTCCGTACATGCACATTCCAATATTTACAAAGCTCATGAAATTTCCCAGCGATTGAAAGAAAACCTCCCTCCCGTCGACGAATCCGGTTCCGAATAAGAAAAAAAAAACCCATCTCTCTTCACAACTTCTCAAACACAGGCTTCGACTTCCCCTTCCCCTTACCAATCACCGAATCGATAGCAACGGCCACATCCCCCGTCTGAACAGCAACCGAGTTCCAAACAGCAGTATACCTAAGAGACTCCGACGTAGAATGCTCACGGCCGTGATTAAGCAGCTCCTTAGTCCCCTGCACGGCAACGGGGCTCTTCTCCGCCAGCGTCGCAGCCAAAGCGATACCCGCCTCGACAGCAGAGGCTTTATCGTCGAGGACGCGGCTAACGAAGCCAAAGCTCAACGCCTCCCCCGCCGAAAACTCCCGTCCCGTCAGACACACCTCCTTCACCCAGGTCGTCGACCCTACAATCTTGGGCAGGCGTGCTAGCGTCCCGATGTCGGCCGCCAGTCCAATGTCCACTTCCTTGACGCTGAAGCGCGTGTCGAGCGAACAGAGGCGGATGTCGGCGCAGCAGGCTATGTCGATGGCTAAACCGAACGATATCCCATGCAGGACGCAGATGACAGCTAAAAGGGGCCCCGAGAGTGAATCAGACAGGATAGAATAGAAAAAGAAGAACGGAAAAAACTCACGCTTCTCACACCTCTCAATCTCCCCAACACACCCCTGAAACTCCTCAATAGTCCTCCTCAAAGCCCAAGCCCTCCTAGCAGCATCCATCCCCTCTCCCGGCGCCAACGCCCCCTCCCCCGCCGCGTCCCCAACGTCCAACCCAGCAGAAAAGGCCCTCGGCCCCGCCCCGCTGAGCACCACGGCCCTGACCTCGGCCTCGCGCCCAAGCCGGCCGAAGACCTCGCCCATCTCCCGCCACATGTCCGGCACGAAGGCGTTGAGCTTCCGCGCCCGGTTCACCTCCACATGCGCCGTGTGCCGCCCGCCCGGCCTCGTCACCCGGAAGTACTCGTAGCCGTCGTAGCCCGGTAGCGGCGGGGCTTCCGTTTGTCTGTCGGCCATGGTGGTTTCCGGTTTTTTTTCCCCTTCCTCCTTTTCGTCCTTTGGTAGATCCGGACGCTTGTCTTTTGCTGGCTTGTGAATGAGTGAATGAAGTATGTACATGTAGATTAACTCTTACCACTATCCAGACACAGGTTCGGACACCATGCCATACCTCGGCGTAGAGGATGATATTCACACACGTGACGAGAAGTCGAAAGACATGCTCTAGGGTAGGTACACGCCTGTTTGACATGCATCCGTACATTCTACGCCGCAACCACTAGCTTGCAACGTCTCGCGTCACTACCGCTCGCTACCCCCTACGACCAAATCAACAAGGATTGGTATGCCCCTGGGCATTATTCTTCCTACTTCACTACCGACAAACAGAATCGCGTCTTCCAGTCCCAGACACAGCCAACGAATGCTTATAAACATGGACCAAAACCCTGGAAAAAATTATAGTAGTCAGCTCGCTTGCTCCAGCCCCCCTTTGCCCTTCCGCAAAGGCGCAGGTCCGTTCTAAAGGAGAACGGTGCCGAAGACGGTCAGAGCGAGCGTCACGCCGCAGACGATGAGTGGTGCCGTCTGCAGGCCCTGGGCGGCATTGTCCTTCTCCTTACTGGCGCTCGTGGGGTAGGCATCGCCGTGGGTCACGTTCGTGGTCGACATGCCGCTGCCTCCCGCATCTTGAGAGCCAGGACCCTGCATTCCCGGGCCTTTGCCGGCTCCGTCATTCTTGTCAAAGAATCTCTCCTTGGCCTCATTGGGTATCGCCGGCACCTCGCTCGGGTTGACGTTCCAGTTGGCGTCCATGGTGGGGCAGTTGACGGCGTGGGTAGTCGAGGCGGCTCCGGCGGCGCCCGTCGGCGCGGGGTTCTTCTTGAGAGCGTCCCTGTACGTGTCGAATTCCATGTGCTTGTTTTGTTCGACCGAGTTTCCGCTGATCTTGACGATTCCGTAGTCATTGTCCTCGACCGAGTACTCGTACATGAGGCCTCCCGAGTAGACCGACGTCATCTCGTTACTCATCATGGCACCGAGCTCGTCGAACTTGCGGGGCCGGTTCTTGATGCAGCCCCACTCGGAAAGGCTAGGTAGTGGATGCATCAGCGACCCGCTGCTTGTGGTCGATCGTCAAGTCAGGGGTAAAAAAAGGGGCAAGACTTACAAGATAGGGAGACCGTAGTCAGAAAAGGTCTTGACTTTTTGATCCCAGCCAGAGACCTTGAAGTCACTGTTGCACCACGAGTAGTCGTTGAAGGCGAAGAAGTCAGAGCGGGCATCGTCAGAGCCGCAGTTCATGTACTGGGCCGTCTGCAGTCGGTTTGACGACACGTCAGCGGCAGAGTAGCCGACAGGAACCCGACGAAGGCCGCGCTTGTTCATGTAGTTCTTCATATCGCGAGTGACGGCCTTGACGTAAGGAGCGGACACATCGGTACCCTTTTCGTCGTTGATAACTTCGTTACCGGAGAAGAAGGCCAAGGTATTATGATATTTAGCGAACATCTCGACCGTGGCAAAGATGCTCTGCAGATAATCGGTATTATACGAGGGCGCAGGCTTCAGACGGTTAAGAGAGTACTTGGGAGTGTTGACGTCGAGGACGAGGTAGATGCCGGCGTCGGAGAGGGCCTGCATGCATTTATCGTGGTCTTTGGAGTTATCGACGGCGTAGACACGGATAGTGTTGACGCCGAGCTCCTTGAACTTTGCGATGTCGCGTTGGCATGTCGATGGATCCGCAAGGGGATCAAGGTCGGCAGAGGCGCCGCCAGGCTGATAGTCGATTCCGCGGATGAAGAAGCGATCCTTTGCAGCCCAGAAAGCTGCACCACACAAGCACAATCAGCGACCGAGGCAATCACATGACGGGAGGGGGCGAAAGAAAGGCAATGCCATACCGTTGCCCGAGACGGTGACGGTGGGCAAAGTGGCGCGCTTGCTGGGCGGTTCCTTTTCCGTCTCCGTTGGCTTGGCCGAGACGACGGCCAGCGAAGTAAGGGCCGAGACGAGGGCTTGAGCCTTCATGACGGAAGACAGCCAAAGGAACAAAAAAAGTTGTAGAAATCTGGCAACGAAAGCGGTGAAGGGGAAAAAAGAGTTGAATCAAGTGAAGATACAAGACCCAAAGAAGAGAAGAGAAAGGGTAGAAGGAAAAAAAAGGATATAGCGAGAGAGTTGAAGATGCCCCCCCGAGAGAGTGAAAGGGGGTGGGGGATGGGAAAGGAAGGTGAGAAGGGAGTAGAAGAAGATGGGGAAGTAAACAAGACACGAAATAAACAAGGTAAAAAGAGAAGGAGAGCCAGAAGTCGAGATGAGTGCGAGCGAGCGAGCGAACGATGAAGGAGGAGAGAAGGGAAAAAAAAGGGGGGGAAAGGGGAGAGGAGGAGGGAAGAAAGGAGGAAGAGAGATGAGAGGTGGAGGAGGAGGTCCTTGGAGGAGGTCCTTGGGGAGGAGGAGGAGGAGGCGGAGGAGGTGTGACGCGCGCGTCTACCTATCCGTACAGTACTAGAGAACAGAGAGGTACACAAAGGCCAGGCAAGGCAACGCACAGAAAGTCACTCGCTAATCCGTACTTGTTACCTCTTTGTGCAAGGCTACGGTAGTAGGAGAGAGAGGGAGAAACAGGGAGAAGGAGGAGGAGGAGGACAGACAGGTCAAGGCTTAAAGGAAAGGAGACGAGGACGGTTATTGTACATGTGTAGGTACCAGGTATGTACATGTGTGTGCATGCATGCATAGTACCTGCATGTATGTATGCGCACACTGTCTTAGCACTGTACGTGCATATATAGGTAGGTAGGTAGGTAGTAGTTTGCACTCTGCAGCACACATACGGATACATAAACATGAACGGGGACGGTTCAGAACCGTGTGAGCTGTGACTGTCCGGCTGGGAAGACACAGACAGACAGACACACACACATCGGGCTGGCTGGTATTGATTCTGCGGGCATGATATGTGCCATCCGTACCGACTCCCGAACCCCGTATGTACACGCGTACATAACCCATTTATAGGTACGGATACATCCATTCACATGCGCAATGCACAGCCCACGCAGTGACCAGCAAACCGGCTGGCTGCGACTGGATACTGATGCGCCTACCTACTAAGCCGCAGCCAGGTACTGTCCGTACGGATACCAACCCAATCCACCTGCTAAGAGGCAGGAAATCAAGATCAGCAGGAAAAGGAGATGGGGAAGGGGGCGGCAAGGGGGGGGAAAAAAGGGGGCGGTAAAGACCCGCCTCACAGGCTCTCTCTCTCTCTCTCTCCTCTCAGGCTCTCCTCTCCCTGACGCGCATCACCGTCGCCCCCTGTTTAATCAGAAAGTCATGTTTCGACGGATCTGTATCCGTTACCATGTATCTGCATCATCATGTACCGTAACTGTCCGAGTACCATTTTATCTTTATTTATTTCCTCTGTTTTATTTTATTTTATTTTATTTTTGGTTCCGGCCATGTTCTTTGACGACTCCCGTCCACGGTCATCTAGATAGACAGACAATGAACCCGCCCTCGCTTCCCCAGCCGGCTTCGTATCATCAATCAACACCCCACCCACACCGTATTTCTGTACATAGATACATACATACGGATATACATAGATGATATGCAACAATGGAACGGACTGTCCCGTTCGCAAGAATGCCATCCGGAATGGGGCCTCCCTCGACTGTCGTCATCGCTTCTCTTTTTTCATCCCAACCCGTCGCTATAAACATACATACATATGTACAGACATGCATACTGCACACCTACCAGGTACATCAGCGCTCAGCCGCCCTCGTCAAATATCTTTCCCCCCACCCCCGTCCACTCCCCCCTCTCTCGCTCCTCCCAGTATCCCTCCTTGCCCGTCTTGAGCTTCCACACCTCTTCGCCCTCCGGTCCTCCCTCGGCCCGATAGAACCAGCGCGGCCGGTACGTCTCCCCACGGCCCTCCATGTCGCGCCGCCGTACCCGCTGCGCCTCCTCTAGCCGCTGCTTGCTATCCTCGGCTTCGTCTAAACGGCCCTGCTCGGCCAGTCTCTGGTCCGGTCGCAGCCGCGTGTCCGTAGGCGCCACCCGGCCCCGTTCCACCTCCGTCAGCTCGTTCAGCGAGGCGGCAAACTCCGTGAGGCCGTACGTCGTCGCCGCCTGATCCACCAGCCTCCCTACCCGCCAAGCCTCCGCCGCCGTAGTTTTGCCTGGCCCCACCATCCGGAGCTCGCTCGTCCACGTACCCACCAGCCCCCGCCCCGTGTCGGCCCCGTCCGGTCCGTACGCCGTCGCTTGCACCTCCTCGGACCGTCCTCCAAACATACCCTTGCTCTTGAATTCCACCACCGCCTTGTGCCCGCTGCTGTCGTTTGTTACCGTCATGTTTCCGACCGGCTCGACGTACTTCTCGCCCATGACGACGTTGCGCAGAAACATTGTGGCCACGTTCCACGAGTAGAGCTCGTCGCTGCCGTCGGCAAGCCGCAGCGCTACCCGCACCCGGCCCTCCGTCGTAATCTCCGCACTCTTGCCCCAGAACTTCTGCCCCGGCGCTGGCGACTGCGAAAAGGACCAGGTGGCCGACTCGGCCTGCATCGCCAGTCGCACTGGTCGGTGCTCGACCTTCTCCACCAGAAGCCGGAAGCCGCCAGGTACCTCCTTGTCCGTCCGCACCAGCTCAAACGTCTCGCCCAGCAGCGGGTTAAAGGGCTTCCGCATCGACCGCTCCTTGGCCCGCCCGCTGCTGAACTGCGACACGGCAAAGGCGCTGACCAGCAGCAGCCGCTCCGTCACGTTCGCCTGCTGCGCCGCCCGTGTCAGTAGCTGCGCGTACTCGAACTGCTCCGCAAGCTTCTGCAGCAGCGATAGCGGCTCGTTGGCTGACACGGGCATGCTGATGGTGCTGAGGTCCTTGCCCACGTTCTTGCGCACGAACGCAATCAGGCTCGGCGGCTGCACCGTCGCCGCCGGGATCGTCCTCCGCCGAACCACCGTCTTGTCCATCGGCAGCGGCGCCAGACTCTTGGGACGGGTCGGAAAGAGGTGCTGCCCCTCGCCGCTTGCCGTCTCGGCGTCTTCCGTCGACATGACGGACGAGCCGTCGTCCCGCGTGTCAGCGTCTCCGTCGCCCTCCGGGTTGGGTGACTCGTCTCCACTACCGCTACCACCACTACCGCCGCCGATCTTGACGACGGCTGGCTTCGCGTCTTCGGCGTCGAAGAACTCGTCCTTGGTCGAAACGCTGTCCATGCTGACCCGGGATGCGCCGCCGCCCGTCAACGACGACGCGGCCGCCATCCGTCGCCTTCTGTTGTTGCTGAGTAGCGTCGAGAACTCACTGACGACGGAATTCAGGTCGGCCAAAAGCGCTTCGCAGTAGTGGTGGACGGTCCGGTGATCGTCCGCCGCCCCTGCTCTCGACCCCAGCCTCGAACCCTCGCGAGTCCATGGCGTCGGAGTCTGTTCGGGTGACGAAGCCACCTGCTGCAGCGTCAAGGGATTCACAATGGGCATGCTCGACATCCGCTTCCAGAAAGGCCGCCTGTCCCCGCCGGTTGGTGAGTCGCCGTCTCTCGCCTCGTCGCCCGGGAAGAGATGCTGGCCTGACACCGATCGCCTCGGCATGGCGGCCGCTTCCGACGTCAGGCGGCGGAGCGCATCGCGTGTGCCGACAACCCGGCTGACGAGTGCCTCGACCTGCTGCCATTCAATATCTTCACCAGCGACCGGCTGTTGGGCCTGCTTCGTCAAGTCGTTCCGAGAGTCTGATGGAGGCTGCGACTCGGCGTTGCTCCTGGCGATGCGGCTGGCTCGCTCCAGAGCGCGGGCCCAATCCTGAAACTCGCGGTCGCTGTAGGCCCTCATATGCCATACCTCGGCGCCCGAGTCAATGCTGATCTCCTTCCGTCGCTCGTCGGCCGAGATGGCGGCGAGACTTAGGGGGATGGCTCCGCGTAGGGCCGTCGAGTTGCGGTTATAATAGTACGACAGCGTGCACGTAGAAAAGTCGAGGGAGAAGAAGCGACGGGCGTAGCCCTGACCCTTCTTGCGTCTCCTCTTGGAGAGGTAGCCGACGTTGCAGGTCTGGAGGTCGCTTCTGGCGGACATTGGTGCACGCGCGCCCTGACTGTGGAGGCTATCGGCCGAGGTTGACGACATGAAGTCATTGCGGGGACTTGCGATTCTGGCCAGGCTGGAGTGGCTCGACGGGTCGCGAGGCATCGACAAGTTGGATGCTTGGCCGGCATTCTGCGGTGGGGAACCCGTCGGATAACTGAGGACGACAAAGGTGACAGTCTTGGACGTCTGTTTGGAGAAGGTGTTGTCGAAGACGAGGCCGTACATGCCGCTTTGGCCTGGCTGGACGTCGTATGTTCCCGGAGACGCCTTGTCGGCCTCGCATCTGCCGTGCCACAAAATTGGGATGAAGCCTTTGGCGGCGAGCATGTCCTGAGCGGTCGGATCTTTTTTGGAAGAGCGGGCAAACGCCTGAGTCTGAGCGGCGTCGACATCGTCGGTAGTAGAAGAGGGGGGGAGCGCGGCGCCGGCGGGATGTTTGACGATGCCGACATTTCTGCTTGTCCGTCAGCAATGAGGCCTTTCTGCGGGGCGAGCATGCACGTTCGTACATGGACTTTTTATGAGGCTGTACGCTCCATGATAGGGTGTGTCCTTGGTCGACCTTGAGCCAGCGGACGACGTACGACTGCAGCGGCACCGTCAGCACGTGCGACGGACATTACTACAGAGCAAGGGAGACACGAGCCTTGCTGTGGACCTCGAGCCTTTCAATTTCCGCCATGATAGTCGACTGGGGGGTTGACGGTGGTCTTGGTTCTATCAGACACGGTCCATAGCGAAGAGAAAAATGGAAAAGGATAATGAAGAAGGAATAAAAAGAGCGATTGCAAGTGAAAGACGAGCGAGAAAGAGAGAGAGAGAGAGAGAGAGAGAGACTCTTGGGACGTTGAGAGACGAAGGCTGGTGGGTGTGTGGACAGAAAGTCAGGGCGTCCAACTTTTGTACCGGTCGGCGTAACTTCCTACGAGAAGCTCCGAGTGCAGCGGGAACCTTGTCTGGCGGATTTTCCAGGGGCACAGCGCTGTAAGTACAGGGAGCCTCTGCCCCCAATCCCCTGTACGGACCCCCCCCCTGTCCGCCACCACTGTCCAATCAGCGAGCGGGAGTCGGGGCGAATACAAAACGCCGTGCCTGCCGGGCCCTCGGACGGGCTCGCACCAAAGTAACCGGCAAGATTCAGAAGCATGACAGCCGACTGGTCTACTGCTGTTGTCGTTTCTGCCTCGGCCTAGGCCAGACCCAGCACACACTAGATAGATACTTACCGTAGCATTTCCCCCCCCCATTTTCCAGCTCGTCGAAATGGTAGGGCTTGAGGGGGAGGGGGGTAGGTATTGGATGAATGTACGGATATGTATGTACATCTAGTAATAATGCATAGATGTACACACATACACACATTGTACACACATGCATGCACTTATACAGCTCCGTCCGGGCGGAAATAGAGCCAGTTGCTAGTAAGTTGGCCTTAGGGCAGATCCGGCCGCGACAGCACGACTCTGGCCCCAGGGGACACCCAGCAAGGCCGGGCTGCGGCACTGTGGCTGTCTGTCTCAGCCTGGCCCTCTGCCGGTAAAGCTCGTTCGACGTTCGTTAACCTTTAGCGATGAACGAATGTTGTACGGTTAATGGTTGATCGATAGTCCCGCTTGCTAGTGTGGCCACCTATGTGCACACTTATTGGTGCATAGCATATCCGCAGTCAGTTCCCGCAGTCCCTTTTCCTTTGCCTTACCAGACTGAACAATGGGTACATCTACGCGTGTATACTAATGTAGGTATGTACATATGTGTTTTGTGTGTACATATGTACGTCCGCACCTGCACTACATAGGTACATATGTATAATCATCGCTTCACCTTCACGATGTCCTCATTCCTTCATCACAGATTCACAGCATTAATCGTATTCGTAGATCATCACGCTGTTCATCAGCCTCACGGTGGCTTTCGTCAGCCCCCCCTGGCTTCCATCTTGTATGCCCCGGACAATGGACATGCCACACCATGCCCAGGTACCGCGTCCGTCTGGCGCTAGCCGCCGCCTAGCCCCGTACCTGTTCCGCCGCTGCATGTACCGGTACCTTAGCAGACCCTCTACCAGCCTTTCCCTCGGGTGACTGGCGATGGAGACCGACTCCTTTTCCAGCCTTCTCCTAATAAGATTGTCCCATCTGTCGCTCACTCTCATCACTCAACTGCAGCTCTCTCCCTCACTCTCCCTCTTACTCACCCTCTCTCTCTCTCTTCCACTCTCCTTCTCTTTTATTTGTCTTGCCTTATAGCTCACGGCCTCTGCTGTCCTGACTGCTGCCCAAGCGCCCGTCTTTTCCGACCTTCGCCGTCTAATCCGTCCTACGAGCTCTGGTCTTTCGTCGTACTCCCTCGACCTGTTTCTCCGCTGGTCGGGCCTCCGCAATGATCGTGTGCTCGACCTGAAATTTTACCTCCTTCGCAGTTCACCGACGGCGCGCTTGCTCGGCGTCATTCTCGTTCCTCCGCTCGATCGACGTATCTTTCGTTCACCGGCCAGTCATACCTGGTCTTTCTATAGGCCCCTGTCCCCTGAACCCCTTGGATGCGAATGTCCTCCGTCATGAGCAAGCGCCATCAGGCGCGCAACGAGAAAATCCTACGCGAACTCGTTCAGGGCGTTCCGGGAAACAACAGATGCGCAGACTGTCAGATGCCCAGCCCAGGTAAGCAAGCAGTCCACCCCGCGTTGCCGCCCAGTGCCCATCTGACCTTGCGTCGCAGCTTGGGCATCGTGGAGCGTGAGTTACCCTGGATAAACACCTCTCTGCCTGCTCTTGCTTTCGACTTTCAAGAGCCTGGAATGGCCGTATTAATACTTTTCGCCCCCTAGCTCGGCGTCTTCCTATGCATGCGGTGCGCCGCCATCCACAGAAAGCTCGGCACTCACATCTCCAAGGTCAAATCTCTGAGCATGGATAGTTGGACCAATGAGCAGGTGGATGTGAGCTCGCTCCGTCTATCGAGTTGTTATGCTTGCCTGCTTACTTGTTCAGAATATGCGAAAAGTCGGCAACGTCGTGTCCAACCAGATCTACAACCCGGGCAACAAGAGACCACCGGTGCCCATCGATGCCGACGAGGCAGACTCGGCCATGGAACGCTTCATCCGCCAAAAGTATTGCAATAACGTCGCCAGCGATCTCGGAAGGCCGCGCAGTCCGCGTTTGAACGAAGGGACGCCGCCTCCGCTGCCGCCGAAGAACTCGACCAAGTTTGGCTTCCGCTCGGCCACATCGATATTCCCCTTGTCTTCGCGAGCAAAGAGAGAAGCCAAGATGAGCGCCGTCGTGAACACGGCGCCTGCTCCCGCGGCTAACAAGCCGTCCAAGGTGTTTGGCGCCACGGTTCATCTCGATGGGCCCGACGATTTCGACACAAAACTGGCTAGGATGCAGGACATGGGCTTCTTGGACAGCCAGCGCAATGCCATGGTGCTCAAGGGCGTGAACGGTAGCCTAGAGCGCGCGGTCGAAGCCCTGATTCGACTGGGCGAGGGGGCTTCCTCACCAGCCCCTCCGCCACGGGACCATTCGTTGCGGGCGTCAAGATCTCTGACGCCCTTGACACTCGAACCCACCAATTCCGCCTGCGGACTGACAGTCTCTCGCAACGAAGCGGCTGCGGAACGACCGGCCACGGCCGTCTCGACGCCTATGTCGACGAACCCATTTGACGTTCCCCCACCCGCACCGGCTCAGACGGCACAGTCTACGGGCAACTTGCTGCACGTGAAGCAATACGGTGTTATGGGCGATGGACAGACGAATCCCTTTTGGCACACGCCGCAGCAGGTTAACAATGTAGGTCGAGCCTTCCAGGGCTTGACTCTATCATCGCCTCAGACTCTCTTTCCGCACCATACTGGAGAGGTGGCGGTGCTGGGGCATCAGCATTACGTGTCGCCGTCGGCACCGTCCGCGCCGTCGAGCCCGCTGTATTACCAACCTTTGAGTCTCCGGAGTGGCATGACGTATCCGCAACCGCAAGCAGGGCTGGCGCCGGCATCTGGCAATCCCTTCCTTGCCCAGGGGGGCAGCCCGATCAGGTGTCAAAGTCCCGGGCAGATGATGGGCGGCTACGCCAACAACCCGTTCGCCCGGTCACCAACCCGGATCGCTTCGCCCGGCCTTGTTCAGATACCTGAGCAAGGACAGACGAGCTTCCTCGTGTCGTCGCCGCCGACCAATACTAATAACCCATTCTTTGTCAATGGGCAACAGCCTTGCGTCGGTATCGCCCCCGAGCAACAGCAGCCGTGGAGCCAGCCACGGCGGCATGACAAGGCCTCCATCATGGCTCTGTACAACCAACCGGCCCCACAGACGCCCGCCGCTACGCCGACGCCCGCCGAGAATCGGACGGTGTGCGACGGGCTGACGAACGCGCCCATGTCAGCGTCGCAGCCGCCGCTCCCCAGGTGCACGAACCCGTTCCTAGCCAAGGCCAACCCAGAACCGCTGCGACAGATTAGCAGGGACAGCATGGCGCTGGGCATGGACATGGCATGGGCGAGCAATGGTCGGCATAGTCCGGATGCGTTTGCAAGCCTCAGCGCGAGGCACGCATGATGAATAAGGAGAAGGGATGGAGCGGGGGGCTCATCTGAGGAAGTAGGTATATTCGTTACGGTAATGTATAGATACCGTGGTTGTGGTCGAGTCAGACAGGCATCCTGTTTCATATGAAAGGCGTGTGTTGGTGCTGTACGAGGGCGATGATGCCGTCGAGCGGCGAGAAATACCTTGGTACTACTTGAGACGGTCGTACGTTTAAGAACACGTGATCAAGAGTTCCAAATTCCCACCCCTGTGAACGAAGGCTGTGTTACAGTCGAGAGCTGAATCTATGCACGGTGCGCTTGATTTGTCTCTCGCGATGCAGAGTCGTCGAAGAGTTTGTAGCGCGTAACTACGGATACTGTGAAACGCATGCAGCCGACGGCGAACTGAGACAGTGTGAATAAGCCGTAGCCGCTAGCGGTCGAGACACGTAGCTGAGAGCCTTTAAGGGCGCGACCCGCTGCAGCCGGACAAAGTGCGCCACTGTTCAGGGAACAGCCCAGTCGAAATCCGTACTGTATGGCCGTCTCAGCCACCGTCTGGATTGCTCAGGTGACTGTTCAAAAAGCCTTGGCTGCTGCGTCTGTGGCTTGGGCCTCCCTCCCTCCCTCCCTCCTCCCTACCCCAACCCATAGGTTTTTTCCAGCCAGGCATTTTCCCCCCTCCCACATCCTTTCTCTCTCTTCCTCTTCGCCCCCTCCTTCAACTGAATCCATCCTGTCACCCCCAACAAGGCAGAACGACGTCTGAAAAGAATAGGAAACCCAACCTCGCCTCAATCAGATACGCGCCTCTTCATAACTCGTACTCACCAGCCATCTTGTCTTCGTCATTCTCCAAATTAATTCTCCGTCCGACTCCGAGATTAAGAAAAAAAAATGGCGCCGATGAATTACCAGACTTTGAATTGTAGTAGTCGCTACGGCGAGGACGTGGTCGCTTCGCGCGTCAATGTCCTTGCCTCGTGCTACGTCGTCGACTCTGCTTCCAACCTCAAAGGCCTCCACTACTGCACTACGGGGGTCGCAGGTAAGCCTTTTCCCGTTTATTTCTCCATTACTCCCTCTCTCTCTCTTGCTCCTGGGCTTGAAACCTTTCCCACATGTCTTCCGCACGATCCTACATATATACACAAATATATACATACATAAATACAGCCAGCCTCAAGTCTCACAGCTGACATCCATCCCAGGGGCGGAGTGGTATTCCTGAGGTCCCTACCTCGGGACTTCCATCACCTCCGACAAGCCCCCCCCTCGCCGCGCTGACCTCGTCCAACAAGCTCGCGCTTCTACCCAAGAACAAGAAGCGCGACATTCCGGGTCGCCGACGAGGGGGGGCAGCACTCGTGATCAGGGAAGAATGTGAGAGATTCTTCTGTGAGTCCATGAAGACCGCGTTCCATGGTGAGAGGGACCAGTCGATGTATGGCTCCTGCCTGTCCGATGCTTTTGTGCAAACACCGCCGCCAGAGGACCGCATCGCCGCTGCGCTCAAGAACGGCACCGACCTCGACTACAGTCCCGTTCACGTTGACGCCTGGATGGAGGTTTGGGACTATGCCGGCGGCGCCAGCTTCCGCGCCTTTGTCGTCGACGACGGAGAAGACAAGTCTTTATTCGTCTTCTTCGACGCTCAAGGCGTCATGGGACGAGACCTCAAGAGAGCGTCAGTGCAAATCCCCTTGCTACCCTTATTCTACCCGAACAGGCTGCTGACCCATTTACAGTCTAATGGCTCTTATCGAGCTCGCCGACGGCCCCTTGGGGTGTGGTCACATCATGACTTGCATCGACCGCAACATACCCGCCAAGGAGGCGCTGGAGCTGACGAGAAGCTTGCAGTGGGTTGGCTTCGAGATGGCCACGCTGGATCACTGGGCAGGCGACTTGGACGTCACCAGTTCGGAGTGGGTTCTCATGGGCATGGAACTCTGAACATTCCTCCGCTCTCTATCGTCGCGTTTCATCTTTATCTGTTCGCAGGCTAGGCTCTCCAGACCGGGACCCTTCGCAACCCGTCTATAGTCGGCCTGTCACTCTCAACTTTATTCATTTCTTCTTCTTCTCTTCTATCCCTCATCTTTCATTCACGGCAGCTCGTTTGGCGCACGGGGGAGACAAAACATGTGGTTTTTGTGTGTGTGTGTGGACCACAAGCGAGCCATTGAAAAACCTTTCGTGGGGCGTTGTCAGTTTGCATCTTTCTTGACGGCCAATGTTGTTCCATCTCGCACTCATCGTGGCCCGACTGGACTGGGGGAGGGGAAGAATGGGTCCTAGCAAAATGCACGGTGAAAAGGGTTCTACCAGGAAAGGACACTACGACGGCTGTCGTTCACGTCATAGCCGTAGGTAGCTACAGAGAGATTATCTTTTTTTTCTACCCTCCCTTCATTTCCTCGTGAGAAAGTAGACCAAGTTTGCCGTCGTAGCAGGCAATTCCAGTGCGAGAGAGTTTAGTTAGCCGGCTGCATGGTCCAACTTGGCCGCATGGTCCAGGTTGCCGTCAAAGGGCCGCACCAGCAGGCCCTTGACTCGAAGGTAATCCTTAACCTGCTTGACGGTATACTCGCCGCGATGAAACATGCCGGCGCCGAGGGCGGCGTCGGTGGTAGTCTCGTTGAAGACCTCCTCGAAGTGAGCGGGGGAGCCGGCGCCGCTGGATGCGATGACGGGGATCTTGACGGCGGCCTTGACGTGGCGGATGAGCTCCAGGTCGAAGCCCGAGTTCGAGCCGTCGCGGTCGATGGAGTTGAGGAGGAGTTCGCCCGCGCCCATGGCCTCGACTGCCTGGGCGAGCTGGACGACGTCCAGGTCGCGCGTCTCGCGGCCTCCCTTTATCGTGCAGGCGTACCAGCAGTGGGACTCGCCCTCGGGGCCGGGGGAGAGCGTCTCGATGACGTGGTGGTTGCTGTCTTGGCGGCTGGCGACGTAGACGCGTCTGGGGTCGACGCTGACGACGACCGCTTGCACGCCGTAGGCTCGGGAGATGAGTTCGATGGAGGACTTGCCGTCTAGGACGCGGCCTCGGGCGTAGTACTGTTCGGCCGCGATGACGGCGTCGGAGCCGATGGAGACCTTGTCGGCGCCGGAGGCGAAGTACAAGGTGGCGACGTCGAGGGCGGTCGCGTCCGCCGTGTCGCGGATGCCGCCTCCGATGGTGAGGGGGACGAAGACGCAGGTTGAAGCGCGGCGGAGGACCTCGAGCATCGGGAGGTCGGCTACGGGACAGTCGCGAAAGGAGGTGATGTTGAGAAAGGTGATTTCGTCTGCGCCGGCCTCGTAATAGCGACGGGCGAGGTCGACGGGTTTACCGAGGTTACGGACTGAGGAGTCGGTGTCACGGACGTCGTACTGGTCGCCTTTTGTCACGACGAGATCGCCCTGGTCGTTTGTGCGAACGTCTAGACAGGCGATGACGCGACGGGTGAGGCCATCGTTTGCGACCAGGGTGGCCGTGGACGGGGAGGATACGTCGCCTTCAGGAAACGGCTTCCCGAGAGACGCGGCGCCCTGTCCGGAGAGAAAGGAGCGGAGGGTGAGGAGACCGGCAACGCCCGACTTTTCCGGATGGAATTGTGTGGCGTAAACATTGCGGCGGGCGACGGCTCCGACGAACGTCTCGGCGCCGTACGTGGCCGTAGCGACGGACCAGCCCTGCTTCTCGAGCCGGCCGGGGACGTAAGGATAGTTGTACGAGTGAACGTAGTAATACTTTGTCGAGGCAGCAGGGCCGAGATTGTACATTTGGCAGCCCCCGACGACGTTTGCGCTGTTCCAGCCGATGTGTGGAACCGACTTTGCAGCGTCATCGAAGCGAACTAGCGAGCCATCGATCAAGGAGAGGCCCGGGACGGAAGGATCTTCGGCCGAGCCTTGGAAGAGAGCTTGGAGACCGACGCAGATGCCCATGAAGGGTTTGCCATCGGAGATGTGCTTGTTGATGGCGCTAAGGTAGTTTGCCTGAGAGAGTTGGGAGAGACAATGGCCGAAGTGGCCGACGCCGGGGAGGATGAGCCTCTACAGAGAGGTGGGTGAGAGATGGAGAGAGAGAGAGAGGTGGGTCAGATTGGAAGACGGGGAGAGAGAGAGAGAAGGAAGAGGAAGAGGAAGAGGAGGAGGAGGAGGAGGAGGAGGAGGAGGAGGAGAGAGAGGGAAGAAGGGAAAGGGGAGAAAAACCTCGGCCTTGGCCACTTCGTCGGGCGACTTGATCCATTCGACCTGATAGCCGACCTTTTCGATGGCGTTGACCAGGCTTCTGATGTTGCCGGCGACGTAGTCGAGAAGGTGTACGGTGGGCGCCATGTCCCTTGCGCCCTCGGCCAGAGGAGGGGAGGGAAGGGGGGAGGGTGAGACGAGCTTCGGAATGAGGAGGAAGAGGTAAAGTATGTTTGTGGCTAAGAATAGAAGTAGGAGGAGGAGGGATGGGAGGATTGACGAGGCGGAGGAGGAAGAGGAGGAGCAGGAGGAGGAGCGGGAACACACAGGAGATGGACGTTCAGGTCAGCTGAGCCGCGGGCCGAGCCACGGCCCCGCTATCGATAGCGACGCCGACAACCGGGGGGATTTCTTTAGTCTGCCTTTGCTGCAGATAGTGTATCCGTGACTACGGAGTGGGATAGGCGTTGTCGAATGGGGTGTGTGCCTCGGCCAAGATGGCTGACTGTCTGTTTATCACAGCTGTGAATAAGTAAGCAAGCAAGTGTGGGATGCTTATGTATGTATTTCAAGGTAGGTTCTGTTTTGATATGTTGTTGATGTGGATGGAAGTGGCCAAGTCTATCTATCTAAGACCGTTGACAGCCGCAGTTTACCTACCTATCCAATGCATTGCATATATATATGCACTGCATACATAGATATATCGCGAGCGAAAACGGCCTTAACCTCGTCTTATATGTATGTATGTACAACTTACCACTATCCCAACCAGCTAGTAGGCAGCATGTTATGCTATGTACATATGCTTACCTATTAGGCTATTACATAGTATATGGATGTGATGCGATGGTAGGTATGTGCATTTGCATATAGTATAAACAGCCTTATACATAGTTCTCAACCACGATAATCAGTCAGCTGAACCTCAGATGATCAAACCCGATCAATCACAACCTACCTACCTACCTACCTATCCACGACCCTCCCAAGAATCTACATACACACATAAAAAAAAAACCCAAACCTTCATCCGGAATATGTACAAAACCAGAGCCAGCCCTCCCTCCACGTCAGACGCTTGGCACGTCATCAAAGGGCGTCGTCCCAGCCAGCCTCTCTCTGCCCGACCGTGGCCGTGAGCCCGGTGCCTTTTCCGCAAAGGGGTGGAGAATATGTACATACACATACATACACCCCCTGACTCGAAGTCGACGAGTTGTGCCCTTGTTTTCTTGGCCTATCGTGGTGCCTTGTTGGTTATGCTGTGGATTCATCTGTCGATTTCCTCCCTTTTTGCGGGCCGTGAGAGTCATGTTGTTTCTATTCTCAGCTTCTCTATATCGCACACTGCGCCACGAGGAGAAATCTAGAGGCTTCTGTCCCTTCGTCCCGTCCTTCATTAATCCATGCTTTGCTTGCCTACCTAGTATACATACACACACACATATGTATATATGTACAACAAAGGATTATATCCCTATATCCCTCTCTCGAGTACAAGGATAGAAAGAAAAAAAGCCCAACTTCATCCTCTCCAACCCCTTACATCCTAGCAAGGCATTGCTACCAACTTCATGCTATCGTGATCCCTCCATTATAACACAGGATCATTGTCCCTAGGGCCAGCATTAAAGAGAGGAAACAAGGACAATTTCGGCCATCCCGCACCGTATAGTAACAACGTAGCCTATAGTAGATGATAAAGCAAAAGCATAGGGCGACACGCAACACATGCTATATGTGCCCACGTCATGTCATATTATATCCGTGCCTTGATTAAGGCGTTTTCGTTGCTCTGTTGTTCCCACCCTTTGGAATTCGAACCTTCCCACCGTCTCCTATAAATCATGACTGTGCTGCCCCAGCCCTATCCTCTCTTCTGAAAGCCTTGCTTCTCACCCACCCTCACTCGTCGTCGTCTTATCCCTTCGCTCCTCCGTTTTGTTGTTTGTTTTTTCCCAAAGGCTTTTTTTCCCAAACAAAGCCTCACATACTTTCGTTATGAGGTTCTCAAACCTTCCCGTCGCCGTCTTCGTCGTCGCGGCCTCGGCGAGGCCTAGACCGCAGACTGATGAGCAGCTAAACTCATGCAAGAACTGGTTCGACAAGTTTTTCGCCGGCAAGAGTTGTGACATGGTGGACTTCTGCAGCGACGTCGTCGTCATCGGTCAGGCTGCGGGGACCAAGTCACTCAATGCCAAGGATAAGCAGGAGCTGGAAGATGCGTGCGATACAAACGGTGCCATCCTGCAGACGACTTGCATCAATACCATAAACCGAATGGGACGAATAGAATTACTTACCTGCAAGCCGGATTCTGGATCTCAGGAGGAATGCGCCAGTTGGATCACCGAAACCCTGGGTAACGATTGTGAATTCTACAACTTCTGCACAGACGCCACGACCCAAAGTCCGCTTGCCAGTATCTCCTCACTCGGCCCGGATCGCGAAGCTGGCGCGAAGAAGAAGTGCGGCGAAAAAGGTCAATACTTGAGAACGGCCTGTCAGAAGAAGCTCGATTTCTTTGGGCAAGAGAAAACTGATCGCTGCGAGAAAGAAAAGCCCGCTGTTGAGCCGGCCGAGTCTAAGCCGGACGAGTCCAAGCCGGAGTCAAAGCCGGACGAGCCTAAGCCGGCGGAGCCTGAGCCGGTCGAGTCTGAGCCGGTCGAGTCCAAGCCGACCGAGTCCAAGCCGACCGAGTCCAAGCCGGCGGAGTCCAAGCCAGTCGAGTCTGAGCCGGTCGAGTTTTCACGTGGATCACCGAATAGTTGCAGGCATTTGATTCGCGAAACAAATGTCGACGACGATTGCAAGATCCACGAGTTCTGCAAGAATGTCCCCGCCTCCGGTCGGGGCCCCCAGTATACCTCTTCCGGTCCGGAGTTCGAAGCCAGGATGAAGGAGTCATGCGGCACAGATGGTACCTTGTTGGCCCTCATCTGTAAAGACCTCGAAAGCGATTTTGATCCCTATATCGAGGACAAGTGCTCTGGGTCCGACAAGTCACCGAAGCCGGCCGAGTCCAAGCCGGACGAGCCTGAGCCGGCCGAGTCTAAGCCGGAGTCCAAGCCGGCCGAGTCATCAGTTCTATATCCGGGTGGATTTGCGAATAGATGCAAGAATCTGATTCGCGATACCAAGGTTGACGATTGCAAGATCCACGAGTTCTGCAAAAACGTCCCTGCCTCCGGTATGGGCCCCCAGTATACCTCCTCCGGTCCAGAGTTCGAAGCCAAGATGAAGGAGTCATGCGGCACAGATGGTACCTTGTTGCCCTTCGTCTGTCAAGAATTCGAACGCGATTTTGATCCCTTGATCGAGGAGGTATGCTCTGGGTCTGTCAAGTCACCGGAGGACTGCAAGAAGTGGCTGTACGACACATTCGAGGGAGATTGCCAAGTCGTCGAATTCTGCGAGAACGTCGAAGCTCTGGGCCCGGATTCGCAGCTTTCCAAACTTGGTACGGACGGTGTAGCGGCCATGAACGTGAACTGTGACGTCAACCAGGGATATCTGGTCACGACCTGTGGAAGCATTCGCGCCGACGTCGGACAGTCTTGCAAATCTCGCCCTGCATCGTCAACAACTTCTGCAGCACCATCGCCGACTGCTGCTGGGTCATCTTCTCCTTCCGCGGAGCCGTCATCCCCTCCTCCCGCTGGTTCATCTTCTCCCGATGTTCCATCAACGCCAGAGTGCCGCAACGCCATCTTCGATGTATGGGACAACGACGAATGCCCAATCTTGGACTTCTGCAACGACATCATCGCCGGCGACCGTCTAGAAAATCAGCCGTTCGATGGTGGTGCAAAGTTGGAGATTCAGAAGAAGTGCGATCAGTCGAGCAACCGATTGATGGCGACCTGCCAAGACATCCAGGCTAGCTTTGGACCATCCAAGAACGCCACCTGCCACCCGGGTCCCAAGGCGTCGGAGAAATGCAAGGACGAAATCATCAGCGTCTTCCAAGTCGACCTTCCGAAGGGTGTCGTCGACGACTACCCTGCCACCACATACTGCGGCGACATTGTCAATGGCACGAGTTTTGCTGAGACGGAGAAGAAAGGACACTTCACCCATCTGTCGACCGATGCCATCAGGAGAGCCTGCGACATGTCGACGGATGTGATTAAGCAGACCTGCCAAGAGCTTATTCTCGGCAAGAAGCCTTCTGCTCCCGAGGACAAGGAGCAAGCCGATGCTCCTCAGGACAACGAAGAGCCCGCTGCTTCTGCCCAGCCGAGTGGCGAGTCCGCTGAGGGGTCCGCTGGCTCTCAGGAGAACAAGCCAGTCTCTGCCTCCGAGGACAAGGAGAAGCCGGCTGATTCTCCTCAGGCCAGCAAGAAACCTGCTGCCTCCCAGGCGAAGAAGCACCCCAAAACCTGCTAAGGGCAGAGATCACTTTCCTTTCGACAAGATGTGCGCATTCTGTCTGTGCCGCTTTGCGGTCTCATAAGCTTGGTTCACGTTAGAGAGTCGATTCCTTTCGTTTGTTTGTACGGACAAGTTTGTTCGGGTTCTATTTCATTTGTCGAGACGAGATGGGATGGGATTAGATGAGGTGTTAGGTATGTAGGTGAGTAATCTGCGGATACGAATACGGACAATGGTGCTAGCTAGTCTATAAAAACAATTTTCCGCTCCGCTATCTTATCAGTCGTCCTTCACATGTCCTTATCATATTTCTCATCGAAAAGTCGTCCGACGGCCTCGCCGTCTTCCACACACAACCAACTCTCTGTCATTCTCTTTCTCTTCTCTTCAAGCAACCCTCCCCCATGGCGTTTCCGGCTAGCGCTGACGCAGATCTGCCTGGCGCGCTAGATGTGGACGAGGTGCTGCGGCAGGTTATGCACGATGACCAGGAGGAGTGGGAATATGAGTACTCGAATACCGACACCGAGGTCGGTGCATGTCGAGCGGAAAAAAGGGGGAGGGAACAGTAGCTGACTGACTGCTGTGGCTTCAGACGTTCTACCTGACCATCGAGCTGTCATACCCTGAATTTAAAGGGCGTTCGACCTTGGCTTTACCCCATAACCGCGGGGGATACTACAAGGACAGGACAGATCCAGGTGCCGCGGCTTCCGAAGCCCAGGGCGGCGGCGCACCGAGCGAGGACGAGGAGAATGGCAGAGACAAGGATGATAACGGCGATGATGAAGGCGTGAATCCGGGAAACGACGCGACAAAGAAAAACGTGTCAACAGCGGGAGGGGAGGAGGTTGGCGATGACGACGACATGGATGAAGACGAGAATGCGCCACTCGTGGACCCAGCCCTCGGAATATTAGCTACGGCGACGGCGCGCAAACAGAAGAAGAACAAGGAGCCGCAGCGCAGAGGCGGCAGCGGCCGAGAGAAGGCAGTGGCTGATGACGACGGCGGCGGCGACGACGAGGACGACAACGAGGCAGAGGACATCCAAATCCTCGACCTTCACTCGGCGCGACCCCTCATCTCTTACCGAGGCCGCGTGTTCGAAGGTCGTTGGGCAGAGGTGCTCGGCACGGAAGCCATTCTCACGTGGCGCGACAAGAAGGACCCCCTACCGGCACTACGAAACCTGGCGGACGGCATCGACATGCTAGCGGCAAGCTCGTCGCGCATCATGACGACAGAGAAGATTGTCCATCCCAAAGAACCCGAGGCGGATGCACTGGCGGCGATCCGAGACGATTGGAATATTCGCATCCCGGCGGGCAAGCACAGGACGCAAGAGAAGATGCAGCAGGTCCGATTCCTCGAGAACATGATGGCGCTCAAGAAGAAAAAGGGGCAGACGGACGAGGTGACGGTCTACGCCACAGACGGCGCCGGCAAGGACTGGAGCGACAAGAAAGGTGTCGACTACAAGCCGCGGTTCCCCAAGCGACGAGCAGCCGATGACCAGGAAGAAGAGGAGGAAGAAGAGGTGGAAGAAGAGAGGGGCGGAGGAGGGGACGGTGAAGGGGACGAAAGCCCGCACTCCAGACGGCGGAGAATACTGACGCAGCAGCAGCGGCGGCGGCGGCGGAGACAACGGCGCGAGGCTGAAGAGCTCATGGCCAGGGGTAAAGAAGTGGCGAGTCAGCAGAGCCGGTCGGAGCTTACTCGGGACGAAGCGGCGGATGGTCGAGACGACGAGGGAGACACGACGATGACGGGGGGATAAAGAAAGGATCCGAATCGAATCTCGAGGAGCGGGGGAGGGGGGAGAATCTTGAGACACGTCGTCTAAGCAAAGGGAGGTTGAATCCAAAAACAAAGAGTCGAGGCACATGGCTGAGAAGACCCTATTTAGCCCTACGAATCGTGGTAGAGAGACAAGAGAAGAGTAGAAAGATGTGCATATATGCATGTAGGCAGTTTAGCAGGGATGTTTTACCATGTTGCTCACGGACGTGTACGAGAGGGGGGAAGGGGAGAGACATGGGGGTTTTCTATCCTGACCTTTTTCTCGACTCAACTTTAATAATAATAATCCCGTCTCGGTTTCGAGCCGGGGAAGAAGGGGAGAAGAAGACAAATCCAAATAGGAAGAAGAAGGAGAAACAAAAACAAAGAAGTAAACAAGCTTAAACAAGCAGAAACATAAAAGGGGGGGTGTAAGCCAGGAGAGAGAGAGAGAGAGAGAGAACCTGGAAGGGGGGGGGGAAGGGAAAGCGAAGTGTAAAAGAAAGGGGAGGTCCATGCGACGACGCCATTCGCGTATCCGGCGACGGCTGCTCGGGCTCTTGTCCATTTTTTCCCCCCTTTTTTTTCTTTTCACCGGCGAGGTGCGGAAAAAAAGAAAGTAGGGTTTACGACTAATGTAGGTGAGGATGAGGAGGGACGGGGATGGGGGGGATGAAGGGATGAGGAAGGGGAAGAAGAAGAAGAAGAGAGGGGAGGGGGGGGCTAAAGGCTTTGGGCGGTTCTTTTGTTTGGCCGGGCCGCAGGGGGGGGGGGCTGAGTCTGTGTGTGGTGGGCGGCGTGACTCTGTGCCTACAAGCTACGGGTAAGAGGTAAGAGGTAGAGAGGCTGTCTGTCTGTCTCTGTAGGAGTCAGTGAGTGAGTGGGTTCTTTATCGCGGCAATTCCGACGTCAGCTTTTGAGTGGTGGGTTTTTGCTTTTGTGAAATATCTTTGGCTCCTCTTGCTCTTCTTCTTCTTCTTCTTCTTCTTCTTCTTCCTCTTATTTCACTCTCTTTCTTTATCTCTCTCTCTCGCTCGATATACGGATACATACATACATACATATATCTCTCATTCACTCTCCTCTTACACGCACACACACACTCTCTCTTCTCTTCTACTCTACTCTTCTACTCTTCCATGCCGTCGTCACCAGCTCGGACCCATCAGACGGTGCGGCGGCCATGGTCATCAATCGCTGCTTGCGAGCCGGTCTGTATCTGCTGACGCTGCTGGCCAGCTTCGGCTTCCTAGCCTGGTTCCTCCCCCGGGCCCTGAACCCTACGGAGACGAGCCCGGAGAAGCGGCACGAGGATAGGCTTTGGATAGAGACGAGCCCTTATCTTTTGGATCGCTTCTCTTGTCGCTGGTTGAGCCTTTGCGGTATCCATCACCTGCGCTCTGACCCGGCTGTTCCACCGCCTCCGGCCTCGACTTTGTTTGTTCAGCATGAGTTGAGGAAGAGAGGGAGCCAAAGTCCAGGAGGAGATGGAGCTATCAGCAGCAAAACGATGTTGAGAAGGAGGACGAGAATGAGAAAAACAAAGAGGACCATCATCAAGGATGTTCCCGATTTCGTTCTGCGACACGCACCTTACGTTCACCTCTCTTCCGGTGAACAGTTTTGGCCGTCCGACTTGGCTCATCATCTTACTCATATGAACGCTACCGACAAGCATGGGAAGCCGCTTCAGCATGATTTCTTCGATAGCATCAACCTCAACCGTCTCGACGAGCTGGATGCCGAGGTCACGCTGCACAGTCAGGATGACGTCGAGGCTAGACCGACTTGGCTCTACAATCGCGACGGCATACCTCAAGGCCACGATGACGATGATGATGACGATGACGACGACGACGATAACGACGACAACAGAAAACCCCACCCTTCCCAACCGATACCCCCGCCTCACCTCGAGCGAACAACCTGGTTCGACGCAGATAAATCTCATCCTCCGCACAGACTCGCCTACCCATCCGTCCCAAGTCAGCACGACCTCCTCCGACGAGGCCACAAGCCCGACGAAAAAGGCTACTCCTCCGCCCCCGCCGTCCTCATCCTAGTCGACAAGGGAGACGGCATCCTCGACGCCTTTTGGTTCTTCTTCTACTCGTACAACCTGGGCCAGACCGTCCTCGGCCTCCGGTTCGGAAACCACGTGGGCGATTGGGAACATTGCATGGTTCGCTTCCAGCACGGTATCCCCCGCGGCTTGTACCTCTCCGAGCACGAGGGAGGCCAAGCCTACGCCTGGTCGGCGGTGGAGAAGAGCGTCGACGGCCAGAGACCCGTCGTCTACTCCGCCCTCGGCTCCCACGCCATGTACGCCCTACCCGGCGACCATCCCTACGTCCTACCGCTGGGCCTCCTCAAGGACGTCACCGACCGAGGACCGCTATGGGACCCGGCCCTCAACAACCTGGCCTACCACTACGACTATCTCCGACCGGACCAGGGCCTCGACCCGGCCTCTCCCAACCCTTCGGCCCCGACGGCCTGGTTCCACTTCGCCGGCCGCTGGGGCGACGCCGTCTACCCGCTTGCCGATTCCCGTCAGTGGCGCCTCTTCGGCCAGTATCACTACGTCACCGGTCCTTCCGGTCCCAAGTTTAAGCATTTGGATCGCGCCAGGTTGTGCTCGGCTAAGAGGAAGACGTGTCGACTTTTGTACGAGTTGGATCCCAAGGGGACTTGGTATTAGTTTTTTTCGTTGTTTATTTTTGGCTACCTACTTCTCACCTGTTTCCCACCTCCCCCCCCCCCCCCCCCCCCCCCCCCCTCCTCTTCTCTCCCCCCCCCCCCCCCCCCCCCCCCCCCCCCCCCCCCCCCCCCCCCCCCCCCCCCCCCCCCCCCCCCCC